>CAUJRU010002210.1:0-88833 GCA_963277665.1 Viscum album | reverse complement strand
GTGCCAGGTCGCCCAATTTATGCTGAATACATATCTTGACGTGCTGTCGAGGGGAGAGGTTTTCGATAGGAATTTGACCAGGACTGGATCATTAAATGAGGGGAATCATCATGATTCTCCATGAAGTAGAGTTGTGGTCTGGGGTTCACTGTTTTCTGGGCCTAAGAGTTTCCATTCAGCTGGGGGTAGGTCCCAACCCTTAACACCTCATTTATCCAGAGTCAACAACTCTCATTCCTATGCCAAATGATTCGGGGCTTGTTTTCTTGTGGTGGTCGTGGTCATCAGGAATCGAAGTGCCCGATATTTTAGAGCAGTAATCGTGCACCAGGTGCTATGCTCTAGGTTCCTCTGTTGAGGTAATTACAGCCGAGGTAGCATCAGTAGGTTACACCAGCATTAGATCAGCAGAGGACATCCCCATGATGCCATCCTTATTTAGAGAGTATAGCATAGTAATGGTGGTGTTCGTCATCAGGTTCCGAGAGGCCATGGAGGAGGTCGTGGTCAGCTCCATGCTCTAGCTTTTCCAGCTCAAGGAGATCCAGACTTCGTTCAAAGTACCCTTTTCTTTTTTTCTACCTTGGTGTATTCCTTGTTTGATTCAGGAGCCACAGATTCCTTCATATCACCTACCCTTTTCCATGATTTGGGACTTGAGGTACAGAGGCTTCTAGTTCCCTTGGCGTTGACTACACTAGTTGGAGGTCGAGCTGACTTGATTGAAGTATGTAGTGATTTTGAGCTAGTGTTGGGGGATCACTGCTCTCGGGGATATTTCCTATGTTTATGAATATAACCATATTATATCATCCATGGCATGGATTAGTTGTATTCAGTATAGGATATCATGGATTTCATCAAGAAAAATGTCATTTTCATTGGTGAGGATGGAGAGCCAGAGGTTTTTTTTGGCGAGTGTGATTCTCATATTGGTCATAGATGCATTTTTTATATATCATCCATGATGGCTGTGATGATGTTGAGTTCTTCATAGGTTCACCCGTTGGCATTTCCTAGGGTCGTAGAAGAGTTCTCTGATGTCTTTCCAAAAGTGGTTTTAGTATTACACCCTCAATGAGATATCGATTTTTAGATCAAGCTACAACCCGGAGCGTCTCCTATCTATATTTCTCAATATAGGATAGCCCATTCTGAGTTACAAGCGCTATGTATACAGATTGATAATCTGTTAAAGTGTGGTTTTGTTCAGCCAAGTGTGACACCGTGGGTTGCTCCAGTTTTGTTCGTGAAGAAGGCTGACTGTTGTTTGTGGCCGTGTGTCGATTATCATCGCTTAAACAAAGTGACAATAAATAATCACTAACTTCTTCCACGGATTGATGATTTATTCGATCAAATGATCGGTGAATGTTGGTTCTCAAAGAATGAATTGCAGTCAGGATATCATTAGACGCATGTGAAGGATAAGGATATCTTGAAAACTACTTTATGTTGTCGTCATAGGCATTATGAGGTCATTGTAAGGTCATTTGATATGACGAATCCTCTAACTATGTTCATGGGATTGATGAATGTTTTGTTCCATGAGTTCCTTGAAAAGTTCATGTCGGTTTTCATTTACGACATACTTGTGTACTCCACATCCGAGGTGGATCATGAAGAGCATCTACTCGCTATTTTGGGAGTTCTTTGTCGACATCAGATGTACGAGAAGTTGTTTATGTGTGAGTTTTGGGCTCTAGATGTCCGTTTCTTGGGGAATTTTGTGTCCTAGTAGGGTGTAGCAGATGATCAATCAAAGATAGAAGAAGTTGTCTCTTGGGAATCCCCCAAGATAGTGTCAGAGGTGCGAAGAATCATTGGTCTCACATGCTACTACATGAGGTTTGTAGCCGATTACTCATGAGTTGTGACTCCTCTAACAACTTTGACCACCAAGGATCAGGACGTCATATGGACTTATTAGTGTCATGAAGCTTTGTACTTTATAAAAGGGATGTTAGTAAGTGCTACATGTCTTTGTAATATAGTTAAAGGAGTTCAATTTGATATTTTCTGCGACGCTTCACATCTAGTGTTAGGTTGTGTTCTTATTCAGCAGAGATCAGTTGTTTCTTATGGGTCTCGGCAGTTACGTCCCCATGAACGTAACTATTCCACTCACGATCTTGAGTTGGCATCCAGTTTTTCCTTTGAATTTGTGGATACATTAACTCATTGGTGAGCGCTTTGTGTTTTTCACTGATTTTATGATTTTGAGGTATGTTTTCTCCCAGCGTGACTTGAACTTACGACATCATCAATTGAAGGAGTTCATACATGAATACGACATTAAAATATAGTATACACTTGAAAAGGAGAAAGTTGTAGAGGATGCGCTGATTTGAAAGTCACATAGTGATGCTGCGCATGAATCTGGTGATTCATGGAGAGTAATGGAAGAGTTTTCAGCATTAAATGTTGGTATGGGAGATGTTGGGGGAAGAGTTTTTCATATCCATATGACTGTGTAGTCATCCCTGGTGCAGATGTTGGAAGAGTCCCAGTTGGGGGATCTAGAGGTGGAGGTCTGGAGAGACCGAGTTATTTGTGGCGAGGCCCCCGATGGTTGGTCGGAAGATGAACAACACTGAGGGTTGTATCACATAACGATTTTTGTTCCTTTTTCAATGCGTGAGATGGTTCTCAGAGAGTTCCATTTTTCTGCTTTAACGATTCATAGTGTTGTGACAAAGATGAACTGATCCTTGAGAAGTCATTTTTGGTGTTCTGGGCTGAAGCGTTCAGTTGTAGTGTTTGTGTCTCGATTTTAGTTCTTCCAGAAGGTGAAGGTTGAATACCATGTCCCTGGTGGTATACTCTATCCATTAAGGATTCCTCAGTGGAAGTGGGAGGACATTTCAATAGACTTTTTTATTAGTTTACCTTGAGCTCCGAGAGCACATGATTCTATTTGGGTGGTAGTGGATCGTTTAACAAAATAGGCCCACTTCATAGTGATCAAAAAGTCGAGATTAGTAGAAATTTTTTCATGCGGTATCTAGAGGAGGTTGTGAGACATCATGGTGTCCCAAGGGTGATAATTTATGATCGAGATCCTCATTTTACATCTATGGTCTAGAGAGGTCTCCAACATGCATTTGGTTATCAACTATGCCTGAGCAAAAAAATTTATCCACAAATGGATGGTCAGATAGAGTGGATCATCCAAACTCTTGAAGACATGTTATGCTTTGGTGTTCTTGATTTTAGAGCTTCTTGGATGAGTCACTTACCCATGGTGGAGTTCTCTTAAAATAATAGTTTTCACTCCACTATCGGTATGGAACCGTTTAAAGCCCTGTATGGACGGCCTTTCCGTTCTCTGTTGTGATGGACTGGGGTCGGAGAGTCAATAATTCCCAAACTAGAACTAGTGTAGAATACAACAGAAATGGTTCAGGTGATTCAAGAGAGGATGAAGATAGCGCAAGATCATCAGAAATCATATATTGATCCAAGAAAGAGACCCTTAGAGATTAATATTGGGGATCATGTGTTTCTGAAGGCGACTCCCCGTTGTGGGCAGTGAAGGATTGGTTGTGGGAGTAAGATTTCTCCCGATTTTTTTGGGCTTTTCAAGGTGTTTTCTCATGTTGTAGATTTGACATATCGAGTAGTACTTCCCCTACAGATGAGTCAGATACATAAAGATTCCCATGTATCACAGCTCTGTCATCATCTTCATGACGACTCTCACATTTTTCATTAGAGAGAGATCAATGTTGATCATGATTCAACCTTTGAGGAGAGACCTGTAGAGATCCATGACCACAAGAAGAAGGTGTTCCGCGAGCGTTCTATCCCCTTGGTTCGTGTCTTGTGTCGATATGGTGTCATGGAGGAGAGTACATGGGAATGTGAGTCACAAATATGTGCTAGTACACGTATTTGATTCATGTATAACTATATTCATGTCATGATGTAGCTTATGTGGTTATAAACCTTTCATGTTTATGAGATGGATCCATTTGTTTCTTTGGTGTCTTGCTCTCTTTTGAGAGGTATCATGATGGGTGGTTGTTCAGACCCCGTTTCATTTTCACATTAGGTGGGTTTTAAATTCTTTGGGAAGACAATGATTTTAGAGGTATTTGATGTAATGGTTCGGACCTCTCCAACCCATTACATTGTGAAAATATGGGTTTTGAGGTGATTCAAGAGGTCAAGAGGACTTATCCGCTACACTTTGTCAATTTTCTAGTTCGGTGAACAATTCTGTCGGTAACCTCTAATAGTAACCACTCTTTACTTTTCAAAATTTAGAGTTCTGTGAATAGTTCCATCGGTGAATAGTTCTATCGGTAACCTCTAATAGAAACCACTCTTTCCTTTACCAAATTTCAAATTCTGTGAACAGTTCCATTAGTGACCATTTCTATCGATAACCAAAAATGGTGTCCTTTTTTCCCATTTCCAAATTTTGATTTCATGAACAGTGTCTAATAGTGAGGATCATGAACAGTGTCTAACAGTGAGGTTAATGGTGAGGTTCATGAATAGTTTCTAATGGTGAGCTTTATGAATAGTGTCTAACAGTGAGGTTCATGAACAGTGTCTAATGGCGAGGTTCATGAATAATGACTATCGGTGAGGTTCATAAATTGTGTCTAGTGGTGAGGTTGATGAATAGTGTCTAATAGAGATTTTTATGAACAATGTCTATTGGTGAGGTTCATGAACTATGTCTAACAGTGAGGTTTATGAACAATGTCTAACAATGAGGATCATGAACAGTGTCTAATGGCGGGGTTCATGAACATGGTCTATCAGTGATGTTCATGAATAATGTCTAATGTTGAGGTTCATGAAAATTGTCGAATGGTGAGGTTCATGAACAGTGTATAATGGTAAGGTTCGTGAACAATGTCAAATGGTGAGGTTCAGGAATAGTGTCTAATGGTGAGGTTCATGAACAGTGTTTTCCTTTTCCAAATTTTGTGTTTGTGAATAGCGTTCCCAACTTCCTATAGTTATACCCCTTTAATATTTCCTTTGACGTAAAATACATTTAAAGACTCATTTTAAGGACTCCTAATGCTGGTTCAAAGGCCATAAATCATATATTAATTATTCTTAAGGCTCGGTATGTTCTTACTTGTTCAAACTACATGGTTTAATGTGATTCTCTTTTAATGGGAAATCCGGTGTATCATAAATTGCAGCTCCGTTAAATATTCTAAATCGACCAAATATCTTCCTCCTTAATTCATCCTCTTTATTCACGGCTATTAAACACTAGAAACATTCAATCCTTCTCATTGGAGTTGCACAATCCAACATTAATCTTCTTATTAGTTCCGCTCTGTCTTGATGACACCAATCTGTATCTATCAATCTTCGACATAATGTATGTTTTATAATTTTTCTTTTTAGGTTCATCTTCTCCTGTTTCTCCATTACATTATTATAGAATGAAATCTCCATTATTCTAATAGGGTTTTCTTGGGTTTCGGTTGGTGCGGTCTTACCATGGCATCCTCGGATGGATGTAGTTGTCCCGAGAGGAGGATCGTGACCCATTGTGTGGAAAAAGAACGTCAAGAACTGTTTGGGGTGGGGGATTCATTTCTTATATTTTCATTTACATAAAACAATATTGTTAGCATGTTTAATCTCACTATATAACAATGGAATTGACAAAATAATTATTTTAACCAGATAAATAAATTGATATCTATTGTATGTTATTGCTTCTTGTTTTGCTATATAGTGTGATATATATTATTGCTTCGTAAAGCTGTTAGTTATTGATATAAATTGATAAAAAATGTAAACTGGAATTAATTGATAATTGTTTGGATAATGATAATGAGGAATGTAAATGAATCTGGTTCTTTTTGTTGTAGTTTTGATGTTAATTAAAATGGTGCAGTAAGAATGTTTAATTTTTTTGTGATGTCTTATTGTATAATTTTCAAGAATGTGCATCCTACGTATAATAAATTGGTTAATTCAAAATGGATTATTTGTTTGATAATTCCTTGAAGGGTTCCACGTTAACCTCTTGTTTGTAAAAGGTCTATGAGTCCAATTGTTAAGATGTTTGTTTTCCTTCTTCTTGTGTTTGTATGTGATCCTTGATGGGTGTTGTAATATGTGAGGGCATGGAGGCCTTTTTGGTGGTGGCAGAAGATGATTTTTAGAGTGGAGAGATGCATCAGTTTATGCATGTGGGTGTCGGGGAGGACACCAATGATGATGGAATAGGATGGATGTGATTGTTGGATGCTTGTTGATTCTTATTGGTTGATTACCTGTTTTACATTTCCCCACTGCCTAAGGGAGCTGTTCATGCTTACCCTTCATCAGAAAGTGGTGATGATGCGCGGGGTATTCCACCTTCTTTCCATGATTAGTTTCCTAGGGAAGGATTGGTCTACTCTCTTGCTATAGGCGTCAACGAATCGACAGGTAGAACATCTACTCACCCTGTTGATCCCCCTTGTGTTTTGTTGCATAGAATTATTTTCTAGAATGCCTGGCAATATGGGAAGGTAATTTGGTAATGAATATTTGAATAAATGGTGTTAACCCATGGGGTTTGAATTTACTAGAACATTGTGATGAGGTTATAGTTTTTTAAGGGACATTGGACATAGGTTGTGATGCTAATGATATTTAATGTGGAATTGTTCATGGTTAATGAGTGTTTAAAGAATTAAGTAACGTAACGTTTGACTGATAAAAAGGGAATGAAGTAATCTAATAAATCTCTTTAAATGGTAGTGTTCTTATTGGATACCTTGTCTTAGATGTGGAAACCCAGATTCCGAGAGATGTTAGTCGTATTAGAGTTTAATACTAGATTATTCCCATAGTGTGGTTGTGAGATATTATCACGACCCGCCTCACCAAAAGGAGGGAAGATTCAGCAGGTTTCCAATACCTTCCTTATTTAAGTTGAAGGAGAGATAATGACACCAAAAACCCGCCTTCTACAGGTCCCGGAGTGGCGACTAGCACCAAGGGTATGGAAATTACACACAAGTGAAGGCATTGCCATTTTTATTTTATAGGATCAGGAGATAAGATGATGAAACCCAACAACACCAAATGTAAAAGAAAGTAAAGCCAAAGGTAAACTATTCCACATTCATGTTCCAAAAGTAAAATCCACAGGGTACAAAACTGACTAAAAGGGTATGTACCAAAGAAGGAAAAACAGCAACTGCGACTGCCCCAATGAACTGAGCTAGTACGGTCCTGTGTGATCCCCAAAGTGCTCCTAAAAACCTGAAAAAAGTTTTATATACGTAGGGTGAGCATACAAGTACACTCAGTAGGGAAAACAAAGACTCTCGTGCACAAGTGGGGGAACATACTAAAGTCCAGTGAGAAGCAGACAACCATTACTATGAAGGAGTTCACCCATCCCACTCACCGGCTACACTAACCAAGTAACACAAACCAAGTAATATATATAATAAGAGCACATCGATGTGTTTGTTCCCCGCGCCACTTTCCCACTAGTTATTGAGACATCATATGTGTCTAACCAATCCCTTCATTCTCACCACAGTCCCACCGCCACACCCGCCTGCACACACCTAGGCCACAACTGCATGCTGTCTCACTACTGAATCCCTCCTACAAACACCTAGGCCACAACTGTCACACGTACCATGCCTGCAAACACGTAGGCCAGAACAACCACCACCACGCCCGATGACACCTGGGCTAGAAGATCCAAAACCATGCCCGATGACACCTAGGCCTCATCGTGAAGATACTTGGGAAACCACCAACCCACACACACCTGGGCCATAACTACCACACTACCCCGACTGAAGATTATTAGGCTAATAATGAACCTCAGGCCATCACAGCCTGCCTGAAGGTACTTGTGCTATCCAGGAAAGGGAGCAGAAAAGGAGCTAATAACCATCCACTAAGAGTAGTGTTGGTAAAAACACCTTCCCCCATGAAATGGGGGTGTCCGGCACTAAGGTCTCAACATGGGTGGGGCGCGAATAAGAAAAAAAAAATCAAGTATATACATAGGTAACAAGCACTCACCCCAAGTTAGGTTTTTCTTCAGACAACCTACAAATCACAACCACACACATGTCCGAGTCACAACTCTCTCCAAAAAAACTCGTTTGTCCCATTCTTGTTTTCATGTTTGGTATCAATATTTAAATAAGTTCATGCACCTACTTGGGAAACTAACACCATAAGCAAAACCAAGGAAAGAATCCAGCCAAACTTTAATTTAAACATTCACACTCGTTCTCTTGTAATGTTACAATAACCAAGGGATAAGTGAGATCCCTCGAAGTACTAAAACCAAAGAAACCCTCCTAAGACACTACCTTGTGTCCCCAAAAAAGGTTTCTCATCAACATAGGATCCCACCCCAATTCGTTATATAAACAAGGTAACCACCCAGTCTTAAAACTCACAACCACAGAATCCATATCAATAGGAGATCCCATCCCCTCCCGCATCTCCATCAATCGTCCCATAAAATAAAACAACCCAACCACTACCACCAACACAAAGCAGGGCCATTCCGGTATTTTCAGATTTATATGATTTATCACACTCCATGATTTCAATTTCATGTGCTTTAATAGAGGGTTATCACAGAAGGGTTGATCCTGGTGCTTTCAATTCATTTAGCCAGGTGTACGTGATTAACCAGTTTTCCTTTTCACAGCAGGAGTTCACAACCACAAACAAGTCATCTAAAACATCCCCAGGGGTTCATTACTGCACAGAGAAAGACCACCAACGACCATGATTTTCAGAAGGCGTATGCTCGCACAATTCAGAAAGTGCGCCCACCCCACATGATACACCAAAAGCAAGAGATAACGAAATTACCTACCTATTTATCAAAGATCGATGCTTTGGCTAGGCGTGGACATCACGCATAGCGATGCAGCTCGTCTGAACAAAAAGATGCTCATCTAGACGAAGGGTTATCTTAGAACAGGGTGATCAAGAAAATAAGAAACAATGGATAACCCTTAGTTTATATGATCCGCGGACAGTTAAGATAAAAACACCAAACCGTGTAAGGAGCGGGGGTCGTGGGTTGACCATGCGACCCCACACATTATTAAAGGGGTCGGGTGGTTTAAACTGACGCACACACCAGGTTAAATTGTTAAATATTTAATTATAACATTTATGGGCATTGTCGGTCTTTAAAACAAGCTTAAAGGGGGTCAAATAAGGGTTTAAAACTCAACGTGTGCACGTCACTAGAAAAACCCAGACAAAGTCATTTGACGTCGATCGGTCTCACCGATCGGTCTCCCCGATCGGTCGTGCCGAGATGCTACCCCTTTAGGATCCGAATTTTTGGAAAAGGAAAGGAACAAGAGAGTCTGAGTCATCACATTATATACCTCTCTAACTATTCTCACCCTCGAGAATTTAAACAACCCAGAAGGAAGGAGCGGGTCCGAACAACCACCTCGAAAGATACCACTCAAGAGTGAACCTCATTGTTAACTAAGAACACTATACTATCACGAACCAAGCAACATATCATGTCAAACTACCCATGAATGTGGGGGTTGGGGAGTCTCTTTCCCCATGTCAAGATATTATATGCTTTGGGAGGAACTGACTCGCCCACACTAGCTTAATCACATCCACCTTAATGCCTCTTGATTAGGGGTCGGGTTCTCTCCTCCCTCATATCCAGAACTTTTCACACACATTCAGATGAATAGAATTTCATATCCAACAAGGTCAAACGTTCTACCACAACAGTTAAAACAAATAGAATGAAACTCAAAACGTGTCTGGGTACTGGGCACGCATCTGTGCTTCCCTCTCCCACATACTCTCCTCAAGCCTACCATGTCTCCACAACACATGAACCAAATGAATCATTTTCCCACGAAGCACCTTTTCATTGCGATACTCGATCATCACTGGTCTTTCCACAAAGGTCACATCGTCCTCCATGTCTAGGTCTCCTCAGTCAAGGACGTGTGAAACGTCGTGCACGTAACGACGGAGCTAGTACACATGGAAGACATCATGTATCCTCAGTATCAGCGGTGGTAATTCTAGCTGATAAGCCACTTCTCCAACCTGCCACAACACTTCGAAGGCCCCGGTGAACCTGGGAGAATGTTTACTCCCCTTACTGAACCTCTGTTGTCCGTGCCGAGGGAAGACCCTTAAGAACACATGGTCTCCAACCTCAAATTCCAAGGGCCTTATCCTAGTATCAGCATACGACTTCTGCCGGTCCTGGGCCACCTTCATCCTTTCCCGTGTGAGCTGAACCATCTCTATTGTGCTTTGCACCACCACCGGGCCAAGGATGCCTGCCTCTCCTACTTCGGCCCAACACACAGGTGAATGGCATGGCCTCCCAAACAAGGCTCTAAATGGGGCCATACCGATGGTAGAGTGATAAATATTATTGTAGGCAAACTCTACTAGGGTCAAGTGTCACACCCATGGTCGTCCCTAGTCCAGAACACATGCCCACAACATATCCTCCAAGGTCTGGATGGTGCGCTCTATTTGTCTATCTGTCTAGGGATGGAAAGAAGTTCTAAGGCATAACTGTGTGCCAAAAGCATGCTGCAATCCTTTCCAGACCCGTGAGATAAACCTTGCATCCCTATCCTAGACTATAGACTTCAGAACTCCATTCAACCGCACCACCTCATCCACACACTTTCATGCCAAATCATCCATAGTACCTGACACTCTGATCGCCAGAAAGTGTGCCGATTTCGTCAAATGGTCCACTACCACCCAGATGGAGTCGTATGCCCCTTGGAACTTGGGAAGTCTCGTGACTAAATCCATCAAGATGTCATCCCACATCCACTCGAAGACATCTAGAAACTGCATTAGGCCGCCTGGAACTTGGTGTTCAGCCTTCACTTGCTGACACACTAAGCACTTGGCCACAAACTCTGCCACTGCTCGCTTCACTACGGGCCACCAAAACTATCTCTTCAGTCCCTGGTATATCTTGGAAACTCTTGGATGTACCGCCAGGTGTGAGTTGTAGAACTCAGTGAGAACCTTTCCGCGCATCACTCCTAGAACAAACAACCTTCCCTGGAAAAGCCTCTGGTTCTGTCCATCCTCTGTCTATACTTCCGGAGCATTTCCCTAGTCAACTCGGTCACGCATCACTTCGCACTCTAGGTCTCCCCACTGAGACTCCTCCACTTGCTGCAACAGATATGACTGCACTGCCATCTGATATAGGCATCCTATGCCACCATCCAACCCTGAATACAAGTGTAAGGCACCCAACTCCTCTATCGCCTTCCAGGCATCCGCCGACTCTCGTACCACATCCTTCCGCGTCTTCCTTCTTAAGGCATTGGCCAATACATTTCCATTGTCCTTAGTATAAGAGTTCTCGAAGTCGTAATCCTGGAGGAACTCCACCCATCTCCACTGTCGCAAGTTTAGGTCCAGTGGGGATAAGATATACCTCAATATTTTGTGATCTGTAAAGACCACAAAGCGTTATCCGATGAGGTAGTGCCGCCATAAAATTAGCATAAAAACAACCGCTGCAAGCTCCAGGTCTTGGGAGGTGTAATTACGCTCATGGGGGCGTAACTGCCTAGACCCATAAGAGATCACCCCTTGTTGTTTCATCAACACATATCCCAGGCCCTGTCCTGAAGCATCACAGAACACCTCATACGCCGCCTCTTCTTCTGGAAATCTCAGCACTGGGGCACTGACCAACTTCTCCTTTAGATAGCTGAAGGCTGACTCGCACTGCTCATTCCACACGAAAACCTAGTCTTTCTTGGTCAGGGCTGTCAAAGGGGCTGCAACTCAGGAGAAGTTAGGTACGAACCTCTGATAGTAACCTATATCCCAAAGAAACTACGGTCCTCTACCACATTCTTGGGTGCTGCCTAAGAAACAAATGCCTCAACCTTGGATGGGTCCACCGCTACCCCCAGCTCGGAAACCACGTGCCCGAGGAAGTGCACTTCTCATGTTCAGAACATTCATTTCGACAACTTCCAATAGAGATGATGATGTCGGAGGACCTCCAGAACCGTCCTCAAGTTCTATGAATGGTCATCCTCTGATATCGAGTAGACCAAGATGTCGTTGATGAACAAAACTATGAACTGATCTAGGTACTCCCGGAAGATGGAGTTCATAAGCCCCATGAACACAGCCGGGGCGTTCGTAACATCGAAGGGGATGACTACGAACTCGAAGTGTCCATATCTTCACCTGAACGCCATCTTTGGGATGTCTCCCTCCTTCACTCTCAGCTAGTGGTACCCAGACCACATTTCTATCTTCGAGAACCATCCTTCCCCTTTCAGCTGGTCGAAAATATCGTCTATCCTCGGAAGAGGGTAGCGATTCTTGATCATCACTGGATTTAGCCTCCTTTAGTCTATGCACAACCAGAGACCACCATCTTCGTTAATTGCGAACAATACTGGAGCACCCCATGGTGACACACTTGGCCGGCCATAACCCCTCTTCATTAGATTATCAATCTGGATCTGAAACTCCCATAGCCTTGAAGGTGACATCTAGTAAGGAGCCATTGAGATCAGACGATCACTGGGCTATAGGTCTATCCCAAACTCGATATCCCGTCGAGGGGGTAGAGTCGTTACCTCCTTAGGAAAGACGTAAATAAATTCAATGACAACCTCTGGCACCTCCACCATCTCAGCATCTACTGATTCCACTGACATCTCGGCCAATAAGAAGAGGAGGGGTTCCTCTCTCTTACTGGCCATCTGACTGCTCCGCTTGCCGGTGAAGGTAACACGTCGGCTGCCCATGCCTGAGAACACAACCCTTCCCCGGATGCAGTCGATGATGGAAAACACAATAAAATACCATGTTGATGCCTAGTATGACATCGTATGGATGTATCTGTAGTAGAAGAAGGTCCCAAACTGACTGATGTGGCCCTATCATCATCCTGCAACCCCGGAAAACAAACAACAAGTCAGTCTGACCTCTGACTAGTGTGCTCAACACCAGGGGAACATGATGTATCTTGGAATCTAGGCCCAAGGAACATGCTAGACTTGGTGCAACAAAGGAGTGTGAAGCTCTAGTATCGAACAAGGTATAAGCAAGAGTGCCAAACAAACTGATCGTACCTCGAACAACCTCCGGCCCTGCTGAAACTGCTGCCTCCGTTGTGTGTTGTTGTCCATGCCCGGCTCATCTGCCCCTGGGCTGTGGGCCCCCTCCCCGACCATGCCCTGGTCAAGGTCCCTGAGGAGCACCCTGAGGTCAGACCCTTCCTCTTACGTCTTTCCTCGGAGGAGCGGGAGCTCGCTGTCCCTGCTGCTGCTGCTGGAAAGGCCTCACTGGAAGTTGCTGCTGGGGTGGGTGTTGGGGCTATTCGCCACCACCGTACTATACCCAGTCCAGGAACTGACTTCGAAGATGTCCATGGCCCCCTTAGACGAAGCATCGCGGTCCCGAGCCCGATGGAAAAGGGCGAGGACCGAGGGATTGAAACTGAAACTACTACCGCTTGCTCCCTGCTGGTCGGAACCTAGAGGGTCCTGACGCTGGAGGCCTAGAACTGATGGCCTTCCCCTTCGATGGTCCCTGCTGGATCCCTTATCATGACACTCCTCCTAAATTTTGCATCCTCTCCACCACTTTGGCCTTCTTCTGGAGCTCTACGTACGTCAACATGGGAAAGGGGGGTAACAACATACTGGAGGGGGGGGGTCTGAGCGCCTCCTGTAGACATCTTTCCCGAGACTCCTCATCAGGAAAGAGGTCCGGAGAATAACTTAGGAGGTATTTGAACTTGATTCCTAGATCCCTCACTGAAATAATCCCCTATTGGAGGGATAGTAGGTCCTGTCTTTTTTCCTCCTTCATCATCAAGGAGAGGAATTCCACCCCGAACTCCTTCTCGAAATTAGCCCATGGCACCTCTGCCTCTCTCCTCTCCCCCAGGTAAAGCGTCCACCACTGAGGCGCCGCTCCCAGCTTCTGGCTGACGGCCAGAGGAACCTAGTACTCGGTCAGGGCCCGAATCAGGCCGAAGGCTATCACTAGCCCCTCTAGCCAGCCTTCCGTCTTCATGTCAGAGGTGTTTCCCTCGTACTTCTCAATGGTCTGTCGCTGGAAGGCCCGAAGATTCTTCTGCCACTGGTCGTCCTCTTCCTCTCGATCAGATCTATGTCGATCATCCAAAGTAGTCTTCGGGACCTCAATCGCCTATACCACATGTGGTCTCCTTCCAGGTACTATAGCTGGAAGGTAAACAAGGAATGCATATGCCCAAGTAGTGCAGAATATTGTTCTTAAAATTTATTAATCTTTTCATTTACTCTTAATTCCCAAGACATCCCAGAAACATGAGAACACAAGTCATTATGATGCATGTACCTTTCCTAGGGTCTCTACCCTGCAATCAGTGTAGTCTCACTTGGTTGTTCAGTAGGTCCAAAATCCTTGCATCAGATCATGGGGGCCGTAAAATTCCGTGTCCTAGCCGGTCTTTCCTAGCCTAATTCACGCACCAAGGTCACCGAACATTGTTTCCCTACCATCCCATGCAATCCTCACTGTGCTTAACTACAAACTCCATCTTATCTCTCAACCTCTCCTCTGATACCATTCTATCACGACCTGCCTCACCAAAAGGAGGGAAGGCTCAGCAGGTTGCCAAGCCCTTCCTTCTTTAAGTTGAATGAGAGATAATGACCCCCGATACCTGAATTCTATAGTTCACCGAGTAGCGACTGGAACCACGGTTATGGAAATTACACACAAGTGGAACTCATTGCCGTATTTATTTTATAGGATCGGGAGATAAGATGATGAAACCAAACAACACCAAAAGTAAAGGAAAGTAATGCCAAAGGTAAACCATTCCCACATGCATATTCCAAATGTAAAAGCCACAGGGTACAAAAGTGACTACATGGGTAAGTAACAAAGAAGGAAAAATAGCAACTGCGACTGCCCCAAAGATCCGAGCGAGTACGGTCCTGCGCGATCCCCGAAGTCCTCCTAGAAGCCTGAAAACAGTTTTATATACAAAGGGTGAGAATACAATACACTCAGTAGGGAAAACCGAAGACTCTCTTACACAAGTGGGGGAACGTACTAAAGTCCCATGAGAAGCAGACAACCATTACTATGAAGGAGTTCACCCATCCCACTCACCAGCTACACTCACTAAGTAACGCAAACCAAGTAATATATATAATAAGAGCACATCGATGTGTGGGTGCCCCGCGTCACTTTCCCACTGGTTATTGAGACATCCTATGCGTCGAACCAATCCTTCCATTCTCACCGCAGTCCCACTTCCACACCCGCCCGCACACAGTTGGGCCACAACTGCACGATGTCCCACTGTCGAATGCCGCCTGCAAACACCTGGGCCACAACTGTCACACGTACCACACCTGCAAACACCTAGGCCAGAACAACCACCACCACATCCGAAGCCACCTAGGCTAGAAGATCCACTACCATGCCCTAAGAAACATTGCCCTCATCCCGAAGATTCTTGGGAAACCACCTGCCCGCACACACCTGGGCCATAACCACCACACTACCCCGCCCGAATATTTTTGGGCTAATAATGGAACTCAGGCCATCACAGCATGCCGGAAGGTACTTGGGATATTTGGGAAAGGGAGAAGAAAATGATATAATAACCAGGCACTAAGAATAGTTTTGGGAAGAACACCCTCCCCCATGAAATGGGGGTGTCCAGCACTAAGTGCTCATCTTGGGTGGGGTGCGAATAAGAAACACAAAACTACAAGTATATACATAGGTAACATGAACTCACCCCATGTTAGGTTTTTCTTCAGATAGCCTACAGATCACAACCGCACTGAAGTCTGAGTCACAACTCTCCGCAACAAAACTCTTTTGTCCAATTCTTGTTTTCACATTCGGTAACAATGTTTAAATAAGTTCATGCACCTACCTGGGAAACTAACACCATAAGCATAACCAAGGAATGAATACAGCCAAACGTCAATTTAAACATTCACACCCAGTTCTCTTTTGATGTTACAATAACCAAGGGATAAGTGAGATCCCTCGAAGTACTAGAACCAAAGAAACCCCCGAGACACTACCCCGTGTCCCCCAAAAAGGTTTCTCATCAACAGAGGATCCCAACCCAATTAGTGATATAAACATGGTAACCACCTGGTCTTAAAACTCACAACCATCAAATCCATATAAATAGGGGATCACATCCCCTCCACATCTCCAACAATCGGCCCATAAAAGAAAACAACCAAACCAATACCACCAACACAAAGTAGGTCCATGCCAGTATTTTCAGATTTATAAGATTTAACACACTCCATGATTTCAATTTCGTGTGCTTTAACAGGGGGTTATCACACAGGGGTTGATCCTGGTTATTTCAATTCATTTAGCCAGGTGTACGTGATTAACCAATTTCCCTTTTCACAACAGGAGTTCACAACCACAAACAAGTCTTTTAAAACATCCCCAGGGGTTCATTAGTGCATAGATAAAGACCACCAATGACCATGATTTTCAGTAGGCGTAAGCCCGGACAATTCAGAAAGATGATCATAACATAAAACAACATCAATGATCACATACCCCCCTTCATTCTTCATATAATCAGTTCATTATCATTATTTAGGTCTGGTTTAACCAATTCTACAGAATCAAAAGTGCACCAACCCCACATGATACACAAATGCATGAGACGAAAAAATTATTTACCTGTTGATCAATGATCGATGCTTAGTCTGGGCAAGGAACATCACGCATAGAGATGCGGCTCGTCCAAACAAAAAGCTGCTCGTTTGGTAAAAGGGTTCTCTTAGCACAGGGTGATCGAGAAAAGAAGAAACCACGGATAACCCTTAGTTTATAAGGGCCGCAGACGAGTGAGATAAGAACGCCAAACCGCGTAAAGAGCGGGGGTCATGGGTTGACCACGCGGCCCCACACGTTATTAAAGGGGTCATGTTGTTTAAACCGATGCACACACTAGGTTAAATTATTAAATATTTAATTATAATAGTTATGGCTGCTACCGGTCTTTAAAACAAGCTTAAAGGGGGTCAAATACGGTTTTAAAACTCAATTTGCGCACGTCACTGGAAAAAACCCGACAATGTCGGGTGACGATGATCGGTCTCACCGATCGGTCTGAGTCGTGCCTATCGGTCTCACTGATCGGTCGCCCTAATCGGTCTCCCCGATCGGTCTCGGTCGCTCCGATCGGTCGCGCCAATCGGTCTCACCGATCGTTCGCGCCGATCAGTCTCCTCGATCGGTCGTGCCGAGATGCTACCCCTTTAGGGTCCGAATTTTTGGCAATGGAAAGGACCAAGAGATTCTGGGTCATCACAGATATATTATATTCTATACATTTTGTGTTTCTATATGCTACTCCACCCTATTAGTAAGGTATACTGACACCCTAGGGATTCAGTTCCCTGGGTGGTGTTTTCCCCAAAATTATGGTGGAGGGTAAATGGGTGACTGTCCCCTTTAGATATGCTCTCTTCTCAGGGTAGATACTTGTGCTGGTAGGAAAAGTGGTTAGTTTTCCCCATATATGTGTGAATAGGGATGTAATGTATTGTGGTTATTCAGACAAAAATATTCCGGATATAGTATACTATTTACTACAATATGTGTAACATGTATAGGCTGTGATGGCTTAAGGATCCTTACTCAGTATATGGGATATAATGGCTTGAGGAATAATACCTAAAGTATGAACACTTTATGAGAGATGTGGTGGATCCCGAAAACTACATGGTTACTTTGGTGTGTGGACACGGTGGATTTATTTCATGAGGTGCATATTGTGGTTCATCTCCTAGGTGTTTCCGGTCATGAATTTTTAGAGAGAGATGCTTAGGAGGTACGTCGTTGGGGCAGTGCAACAAACCAGTGGGGAAATAGTAGTGGGGTAACCCTGATATTCGTTATCATATGATATATTCGTGTATGTGTTTCTTGGTGAGAGTAGCCATGGTGAGGATGGAAACTTAGTATACCTGTTTATGGGGCGAGTTAGTTTTACTTGTTGTTCACTGTGATTTAGCATGCTTTCATTACCCTTGCACGAGAGGATTCATGGAGGATCCTACTGAGTATACTGTTATAATCACCCTATGTATATATAAACTGTTTTTTATGTCACATGGTGTAGGTTAGAAATCATGCTGGTTTCTACGAGCATGGGGTTCCAGGAGTTGTTTGGGCTTGTGGTTGCTGCTGTTTTTACTATATTTTGGTTACTTGAAGTTTTCCCATCTAGTTGTAGTACTTATCATGAAATTACATATGTTCACTAATGTTTTCTTTTATAATTCAGTTCTGTGTTAGAGTTGGTTGGTCTCTATCTTTTCTCTCTCTTCCGCAAGTGTTCTCTTTGATGGTAATTCCTCCTCTTTTTATGCTTACTGTTCCTTCGGTGCTAGTCGCCAACCCAGGGCCTATTAGAGGTGGGACTAGGGGGTCATCATCTCCTTTCTCGCATTTCCAACCCTGGAGGGGTGCACATTTTGGGGAGGGAGTTGTTAAAAATTTATATAGAATATAATGACATTATTTTATAAAAAACCCTATATTTCTTATGATTCCTCAAAAGAAATACTCGTTTCCAAAACATTAGAACTACTTTTCTCCTATCTTCTTATATTTTATATTTTTATTTTAAAAATATAAATGTTTCTTTCCTATATAATTAAATAATTATTTTTTATAATTAATTTTGTTATTCAATGTGAATAAAAATTGACTGTCATTCCATTTTCTAATTATAAAATTACAAACACTATTAACTTGGGTCATCACTATGACCTCCATTCAAAACATATATCATTTTTCATTGACAATATTCAAAATTTATTAAAAAAATATAAAATGATAATTCAATGCATAAAAAATCCAAAAAAAATTCTATAATAATTACATTATGAAAATATAAACTACATTGATAAATATAATAATCCATAACTTATGGTAAGATAGTGATTGTGTCATTCAAACCTTCTACATGACCTTTTCAATAAAACAATAACATTGATGAAAATTAGAACATAAGTATTTCTGATATATGATATAAATTATTTAATTATTATTATTTAGTTCTAAAATAATTACGTTAATATTATAATCATTACTCAACATATAGTTATTCGTTTGATATGGATAACTGAAACATGCTTTTTCACCTATTTAGATTACAAGAACCATGATTAAAAAACTAATATAATGCAATTTTAACTTTATAAAATATAATTGAAAACAAATTTATGAATATTTCATGATCTAATTTGATGATTTTTTATAAAAAATGTAAAATAGACTATTTTGAAACCTATTTAAAATGATCACGATTACTCACACGCGATTCTAAAAATAGAAAATATCTAAAAAATATACATGTAGGTAATAATTATAAAATACATTTATATTAGGATATATTCATGAATACGGTTTCCAAATAACTAATTATGGTAAATATTTTTATTATACTTGAATATAGAGTGCATTAAAGTATGTGGGAATATAAGTTAATGATTCATTTGTCTAATTTTTATATCCATTTGAAATACTTGATATTGAACACCATAATGTATCCTATAAGGTGTATTGACTAAAATAATTCCCCTAATTTTTTTTAATCTCTTTCATTTAATGATATTAATAATTACATTTCATGGTAACCCTTATATCTTTAAATAACTACTACTATAGGTTTTTATTTAGATTCTGAACTCATGTTCATTGTTTTACAATGGTTCTTCTTCAAATTATTTAATAAAATTCAGGGGCATCAATATCTCTTTTTTTGTGGTATTCTATTTTTTAATTTATTTAAATTTCTACTAAAAACCATACTACTCAATTTATTTATCTTCTTAAATTATATAATAGTTGGGGGAGGTATTTCACTCAAATTTTCCTTATGTGAATGAATAATTTTCTCATTAATCATCATTATTCTATTTTGGAAAAATTCATCTATTTTTTATTTGATAAGATATTAAAATTTTTATGGGTAAGAATATGTTTTTGATAAAAATATTTGATCTCTATGAAGTTATTTATCATAAATATTAATTTTTTATAAAATATTTCATCTCCATTTAATATGGTTTTTTAAAAACTATCCCAAAAACTTTTTTCCTTATTTACTTTTAATCCCGAATATATGATTGTTAATATGGACTCAATATTTAGATTTTACCCATTTAAAATGTATATTTTTCAACCTCTTTTTATGATGTGGAATATCAATGTAAGTATTTCGAACAATTCTAACTGTTTTCATCCTTTCAAAAAAAAATTGTTGTCCAATCCATGTTGAATTTCGACAAAATTTTCTTTTTTTTGATACACTATTATTGAATATTAGGTTTTTTCAATTGTTTATATTTCATAAAATTTAATACTTTTTTTCAAATTCAAGTATCAATTATATATAAATACTCATAGAAGTAAAATTTTTCAATTTATATATTCTTTACCCTTTTGTAGCCACAATTTTATTCAAATAAATTCTAATGAATGTAAATTTTAAATGTAAATTCTATTTCGAATGATTCACTTAACTTATTCAAAACTATATTTTAAATATTAATGTACCATATTTTTTTACGCAAAATATTAAAATATATTATAAATTACATTTCTGAATTTATCACCATTTTACACTTTTTCTCAGAACAATTAATTTAATTCATAATCATTTTGATGAATTTCCCTCTAATTTTTTTTGAAACATAGTTTTTAGGGATTCAATTTAGGGTGTCATCCATTGAAATTCATGTGTTAATATTTTGTGATAAATTTTTGAGATGTTAGGAATCCCATTTTTAATTTAATTTGTTCTTATTGATGTGAGGACGACTTATTTTCTTGTGTATCACATATTATTGGATGAATAATGGTCGTGGTTTTATATCACCCGTAAATTCATGGGTAATGGTTATATATCAAGAGATCAAAATGATATATGGAAGGATTTATCCTAAGATACTCTGTAAATGAGAGTATGTATCCTAAGCTGAAAGGTACATGTGTGGATCTTTCCCAAGAAAACTAGTACACATAAGGATTTATCCAAATAAAAAAGGGTTAATGGAGAGATATATCACAAGCATTCGGGTATATACAGAGCTATATGAAAATTCAATTGCTACATGGGATGATTTATCATAAGCAAATGGATTTAAGGGAAGATTAATCCATAGTAAAGGGTAAATTGATGGATTTTTTCAAATTTAAATTCTTAAATGATATGATTTATCCCAAGTTAATTTTGTATAAAGGTATTTTTATCACATTCTTTAGGGAAAAAGAGGGGATTATACCAAGCCCAAGACGACATATGAGTTATTAGACCAAGCCTATTATGTGATTAATGTATTTGTGGGTAGAATTGACATATGAATTTTATCAAACCCAAACAATTTTAGTTAGTTATTTTGTTAATTTTCTTGGCATCAACTTTTCTTGTCGAGGTTTGGGTTGATGTCACATTCAAAAATTTTCTGTTTTTATTGAAGACTGAGTTTTTCTAGGATTGCAAGCATAAGAAGATCATGGTTTGGAAGCCATACACCATCATCTAGGTCACCATACGATATGCATGATATTTTAAATGAAAACTAAATTAATGAATTATACAAAAAAAATTATAATCGGAATAAAATAAAAAATAAAAATGTAATAAATATAAATTTATTGTATTAATAATATTAATATTGTTATTAATATTGAAAATTATATTATTATTATTATTATTATTGTTATATTAATATCATTGTTAATATTAAAAATCTTATTTTTATTATTATAAATATTATAAATTTTTTAATTATTATAATTCGTTTTAGTATTATTAATTATGTTAGTAATATTATTATTAATAGTATTAGTGTAAAAATATTATTAATTATAACAGTATTATGAATCTTATTAAAATTTATATTATCAATACGTTATTATTTTTTGTTTGTTTGTTATTATAATGATTATTAATATAATAATTATTATTTTTATTTTTATTATTCTCATTATCAAAATATTATTATTATTAACATCGTTATTTTAAGTTTTCATTTACTTATTATTATTATTTTTTCTTTTGTTTTTAGTGTTAGCTCTCCCCCACCCCATGTACTAACCCATCCACCCCCATCCCCATCGTGATGCCATATCCCCCTAGTGAATTCTCGGCTGACCTCTACTCATCCATGTAAATGTCTCTACTTTCTGACCCCCTTTTGGTGAACCCATTCCAATGCACCTCCCTTACTGTTTGCAGCCTAGCATGCCACACCAGCCTTCATGCCGACCCTATCTAGCACGCCCCTGTTTCAATGCTGAAGCTTCTTCTGGTAATCGTGAGCCTGACCTATGGACCTCGTTCAGGAAAATCGTCCCCTAATAAGCCCCTCTTCGTCTTTCATAGTGTTTTTATTCATGTGATTTGGGGGTTTTAGTTTTTTATTAGGTTGGATGTCCATTATTGGTTTTTTTTCTTAGGGTTCTATTTTTATGTCTTATTCTTGATATTTCTTTCTTGGGAAGCAGTCAAGGTGAAGATCAGGTTTTGTTCCTTTTTCTGAATTCCTTTTTGTTCAAGGTTGGTGGTTCCACGCACAAACATTATTTTATATATTTAATATTTTTATTTGAATTTAATAATTATGATGTATGATATCATTGTGTGGTGTGAATGGGTTTTCCATGTTGTTTGGCAGGTTTTTATTGTTTGATTTGGTATTTTCATGAAAAAAATAACTAATCTCAGGTTGTGTGATTTGGGGTGATATTTCATGAAAATGTTATATATGTTTTTTTGTGAGAACCTTGTTTTCAATAGCACTAAATGCATTAATGTGTTGGAAATGATATTTCTAATAAAATTTTATTTCCCATGGCATTTATAATTTTTATGCACCTTTTAAATCAACATTGCGATTTTTTAGTGAAAGAAAACATATTTTGTTATTTTTATATTGTGCATTCTGTTTTAAAGTGGATTTTTATATGAAATCAATTGTGTTTTCGGTGTAAAATCACATATTATAATTTAGTGTGTTTTATAAATTATTTAATTGAATTTATTTAATAAAATTTGTTCTGCGATAGTGGTGTTTGATAGGTTTAAACATTTGTTAAATTTTAAAGCGGTAATTTTTTCTAAAATTCAAAATTTTTCATGTGAAACCCCATGACGTTCTATTTATAAATTTTCTATAAGTTAATTGAATAATTTATCACGTCATTCATGTTTTCTGAATTATGTTGTGAAATGGTTTTGGTGTTCATTTTGTCTAAAAAAGGGATTTTAAGTAGGTCATCGAGTTTAAAGCCTTGCGGTGCCTTCAGAAACAATTTTCAATACCTTGTAAATGAACTATTAAATTGGATAATATGTGAGAGGAATATTTTTCAAATGATTAAATGTAAAAATAATTTTAAAATGTCGGTTGGGACTGAAAGTAGTGGCACACTATGTGTACAATTATTTTAGATACCTTGTTACCAAATGTTAGTTTGATACAAATTTTTTTTTTTCTAGTCCCTTGTGATCAATAACACCCTTCGGGCCATTCTACGGACTGAGTTGGGAACCATGATGGTTGGCGACATGGAATGGATCATGAAAAAATTGTATCAGAAGATGTTATGTTATTTTGAGTCTTTTTTTGGAAATTGTAAATATAGAACTGATCAAGGATTTATGGGAATTTATGGTATTGTCACATGTGTGGTGTATGGCCATAACACGTCAGGACGGGACTCCAGTCACCAGGGGAAGATGAGTTTCATCTAAGTCTTTTTGTCTTAGTGGTTGTCCTCCATTTGGGAAATGAAATGGGAGTAATCCAATAGTCCCAATGATATCATAGTGTCTAGAATGCCATGTGGAACTAGGGATATTGTCCCCGAACACTCTCTATAATAGTTTTGAAACCAGCATATGGCCGCCAACCACATGTCTATGCCACCCATCAGCTCTAGTTTCCCTTTAATTTGTTCAGTGTATTTATGGTTTTTGGATAATCATTTTGAAAACTCATGTTTGAATATTGTGGGGACAATATTTTAAAATTTGTATATTGTTTTTAATAAATGGGCTTCATTTTATCAGGATTTTATTTTCATAATTTAAACATGTGGTTTATTGAAAATTATTTATTTGGAAAGCATTAATTATGTTAAATAATGTGTTTAAAATCTATTTTAAAGGGTATTTTCAAAACTACCTAAATTTTTTGTCTGTCAAATAATTTTTTTGAAATTCATTCATATTATTTAAAAGTGATTTTTTAATTGAATGATGTTTTCTATTTGGTTATCATTGATATGTTGGTTCAATATATTGGTTTTTGGTCTCCATAGAGATGTGTTTTTTGATGCTCGTTGCATTGGTTCACTCTATATGTTTGGTGTCTGTTTGTTTCAGGTTTTGGCCAACGAACCTGATTGATTTGATCCTTGGGACTTATCCTCAATAGCTTGTGTACTTCCCAAAAAGTGGTACTGCACGACTGCTGTGTGGACATAGGAAAATCACCCTTGGAAAATCCCGAAGTTGATTACTGGGATAATATTATTCTTGATTTTATGAATGAGTATTACCAATTATTTTTCAGATAATAAATTCCGATGAAATGTGGAATACAGACGTGAGAGGAGTCAAAGGACGTTTTGGTTACCCTGAGTCATGTGAGGACCAATGATGATGTTTATATCATTATTTTTGAAGGCCATGTCTGAAAGTGGTGAATGAAATTCCATTGAGGAAAGATGCAGGTAGTCTAGATTGGTTAGTTCTAGATTCTATTTTAAAGGGCATTTGAATTTTTAGTTGTTTTCATATAAGTAAAATATTTTTTTAAACCACACATGTGGTGAATCGGGTTATAAGATTTTTTATGGCTACATGCAGTAATATAATGTAGTTAGGGACATGTTTCAAGTCCCACTCCTTATATTTCTTCTATCAGTTGCGAGGGTAAATTTCGGTTACACATTGTAGCTCGACTACAAGGTTAAAGTTTGTGAAATCATCGAGAATATTCATTTTGACAAGATGGGTCTTTTCCATCAAGAAACACTGAATTTCTCTCTTCCAAGTGGGGGTGACTACTATGTTTTTTTATCATACATCTTCTCATTTGATGTAGAAAGGGGTGATGCATAAGAATATCTAAGCCATATCTTGGGGATGGTTACATGTAATGGTAATCATATTTCGAAATGTGTTGTGTTGTTCTGTGTTGTCTATGTTGCAGTAGGGTTACATGAGGAAGTAGTAGGGAAATTACTGTTCAGGTTTTTTTAATGCATGACAATGAGGTGGGATATTATTAAATAAATATATCTCCATCCATAAGTCTTGGAGTGGAGCTGACCCATTTTCAAGATTCTCTATGGGTGAAAGGAGATCTTGATCTATTTTATATCCTTGTTGTTGGAAAGAGACACAGTTTAAGCATTATGAGTTTTTATTATGTTTCTAATTGTCCTATTTGGTGGAAAGAATAATGGGTACCATGCATCAATATTGAAACCCACTTGGGTGTATGAATTTTTACTTGGTGGTATAGAGTAATACATCTCACATTCATAGAACTCGATTAGTTGTGTCTCATCGAGTTTGAGTAACCATATGTTCGCCATTTTATGAATAACCTTTTGAATTAACATTAGTTTTAGTCTAGGGTCATCTAGGTATTCTAATATCTCGTGGGAATAGAAAAATATGTTTTGTGTTTCTGCTGGGCCAATAGGATTCTTTTGGTGAATCCCTCATTATAAGGGATCTAGCAGGTGCATATAGTTTTTGACATAACCCATGTCGGGTTCCATTATCCCATTATACAAATTAGTTAAAAAGGTTTTCCATTACGATAGGGAGAACCACCACGGGTTTCACAGAAATACCCTAAATGTAAATCAATGTTAGACACTTCATTATGATTGGGATTCCATTAGGGCCTCCCCGTGTTGGTATTCTAGTTCCATCTCGGGTCATAGTTTCCTCTCATGGTAGATAGTTTTCTCAGACAACCTCATTTCAGAAATCTAGTTTCATCCCTAGTGTTGGTTCCGTGGTTGATAGTCTCGTGTAGAGCCATCCAATCCTATTACCCAATCTTGATTTATCTTTTGGGTCAACATGTTCCCAACAACATTGTAATTTAACATTGTGGAACCCCCATAGAGCTCGTTGTTTTTTTATATTATAATCTGTGGGCCTCTCAAGAATATATAAGGTGAGAGGATTATATAGGGTGATAGGATCCTTCTGATTGATCAAATATTGGTGCTTTTGCTTTTGTGGGCGGGGGACACTAAGAAGGGATTCTATTTGGGGTATCCATGTTTAATTTTTAGGTACTTGTATTTATTGGATGTGTTATTGCCTCAATATCCTTTTTTGTTCTTTATGAATCTCCATGGACTATGAAGGAGTATCATCTTATATGTTGGGGTTATGCATTGCTGTGGATTTATAGGAGAAGAAAGAGTTATGGGGGAGGGGATTACATGTACACCCCCATTAAATTATTAGTTTTGTTTATTTTCATGGAATCTGTTATTGTTTTTAATATTTTGGTTGAAGCCCGGTTAAATTTTTTGTTGTTTTATTGATGAATGAGTTTTTATGGGCTTGAAAACATATGACACACAGGCAAAGCATAGTTTGAAAAAAATGATGAGTTTTTTATTTAACTATTTGTCATGCTCAATATTTTATATGAATAATAAATTAAACGAATAATAAAAATAACGTTAAAATTGGAATAAAAAGAATTACAAAAATGTAAAAAAAATTAATGGTTTTTTTATGATAATAATAATATTTTTAATAGTATTTAAAATATTATTATAATTATTATTAGTATAAGAATATTAATATTAAAATTAATATTAATAATTTTATGATTAATATTTAAAAAATTATTATTATTATAATTATTTAAATTCTCATTAGTAGTATTAATTAGGTTATTGATATTATTGTTATTATTAGTTTTAGAATATCAATTTTTATCATATTATATTTATTATTATTACTAATATTATAAAGAATATATTTATTATTATTATATTTATTACTAAAATGTTTATTATTATAATGATTATTAAGATTATTATTATCATATTATTATTATTATTTTTATTATTATCGTCATTATTTTTGGTTTTTTGTTACTGTTATTTTTAATTTTTAATTTTTTGTTTTTTAAGGTCAGCTCTCCCAAACCCCATCACCTCACCCTTCCATCACATGTACCTTATCATGATGCCACAATGCCCCCCTAGGCGCTTTCCAGGATGACCACCACTCTACCATGTAAATTTCATTACTGCCCCCCCCCCCCATTCTAGTGAAAAATATCTACCAAACCCGCCATACTATCTAGGGCCCTACATGGTGCACCCACCTACTAGTCAGACCTATCTGGATTGCCCACCCTTCTTTGTCGGCTCTTCTTCTAGAGTCCATGATATCATTTGTTGGCCCCTCTTCTATTGTTCCTTCCCCCGGTAATCTCCTCTTGCCCTTTCATTGTGTTTTGGTTCATGTTATTTAGGGTTTTTTGTTTTTACATAGATAGACTGTAAATTTTATGGTTGTTCTTGTTTTTTAGGGTTTTATTTTTATTTTGTTTTCCCAATCATTCATTATTGTGATATGGTTAAGATACAGATAGTGTTTCACACCATTTTCTATAATCCTTTTAATTCAATTTTGGTGGTTCCATTCCCAATAATAATAATATGAATATAATATTTTTATTTGAATTTTTAATTATGTTTCATGATTTAATTGTGTTGTTTGAGTGGGTTTTCCTTGTTTTTTGGAAGGATTATGTGGTGTGAATGAAGTTTTCAAGAAAAAATGATTAATCCTGGGGTGTGTGATTTTTGGTAATGTATCATGAAAATGTTATCTAAATTGTTTGTTGGGTGTGAATAATGCTTTCAAACCCAGTAAATGTGAAAATGTGTTGTAAATTATATTTCTAAAAAAAACTGTGTTCCCTTAGAATTTTAAGCTTGTTCTGAACCTTTGAATTTGATTTTCAGACTGTTTTAGAAAAGGAAAACATATTTTAGTATGGTTATGTTGTGAAATCTATTTAATAAGGATTATTTATATGAAATAAAGTGTGTTTCTAGTGTAATAACTCTTATTCTAATTATATGTTTTTTATAAACTGTTTAATTAGATTTATTTAAGTATATATCTTATGTCAGTTTCATTTTTTATAGGGTTAAACATGTGGTAAATTCTAAACCGTCATTTTTATGTGAAAATTGGGCATTTTCATGTGAAAACGCTTAACTTTCTATTTAGAAAATTTCAATAAATTTTTTAAATAATTTATTAATTCATCAATGTGATGAAATTTATGATGTGAAATGTCTATATTGTGTGTTTGGTGTATAAAAAGAATATTGATTATTTATTCGGGTGTAAATCATTGTGGTGCCTTTAAAGATTATTTTTGAATCTTTTAAACAAACTACTATATTAGAAAAGAGATGCGAGGAATGTTTGGGAAATTATTTTGGGTTCATATTTTTTTTAAAATGGGGTTTGGGTTTGCATGTAGTGGAACACTATGTGAACCTTTTATGGATTGACTTGTTAGTGTAAATGTGATATGTTAGTGATATGTGAATGTGAAAGTTTATTGGTCACCATAAGGTAATCTAGGGTAACTAGGTTGGTGGAATAGGACTAACAATCTAGATGACTAGAAAGTGGTTCATCCTTGTTTTTTCTAGTAGGATTGATTCTACAATAGTAACTAAACATGCGATATGATTGGGTACTACTAGGCCTTGGGGTGTGATTTTAAATATTGTCTCATCCATGATATTGCTAATGGTCATGGATTTTATACCACATCATCATTGAGCTGTGAGTTTCTTAGAACCCCATTAAAGAACGATTGATCCTAGGGATTTACCCTTGAAGCACTAAATTATATGATGGTTTTCCAACCATTGGTATACGTAGGAACACTTTTGTTTGTATATGTTCATGTGTGAACTTTTAGAAATCCCATTTTTACTTTGTTAAAATGGTTTCACTAGTATTATTTGTTTGTGGCTTATTCTCAATAAATTATTTACATACAAATGATTTCATATAATTGTTTATTTTAATAAAAATTAGTTCAAAATGTTCATGTTAGATTTTATTAAAATGTTTCGTTATAGAATCATTTATCTAGTTGGTATCCTACTAGGATTTGTCTCATGACCTACATACACTATTAGGTGAATGTGGACCATAATCTCTCTTTCTTCCAAGTATAGGTGAGATGGTTTATGTTGGATGAAGGATTATCTAGTGGTATTTGGTGTGGATATTTGTGAGTGTTCCTTGAGGAGGTGTTTTCTCAAATTGAATGTAGCCTTGGTATAAAGAGTTTTTTTTCCTTATGTCATATTCTTTTTGAGGTTTTTTCTAAAATCTATAAACCGTTAAACATGAAAAATTGTTAAGGCCTTATTTTGAAATTTTTTCTTATTTTTTGATTATTTAAATGGTTAGTTGTTTCATGACTACTAATTTGGGTAAATAATTCCCAAACGTTTATTGGATACTTGAGAAATTGTACCAGTAAGTGGAAATTGAGAACGCAATCCATGCCTTGCCGTAGAATATGTTGGGTGTTGGGTCGGTTTCTAACCCATCTTCGATCATTATAAATTCTACATTTATTTTTATGATAATGTTCTAATTTATATTCTCTCTTCTAGGATTATGTTCCTTGAATACTGTATGATGTATATGATTTTACAAAATTTCACGAAATAATTTTTTTGTTTATTTGAGATTTTATTTTATACAATCATTAATTGTTTAAGACACTTATTATTACAATAAATATTATTTTTAAATTACACAAATAGTCATACATACACATATTCATATGATCGAACTCTTTAATTAATTTGATTTTCCCCCAATGGTAATATGAGGTAACATTATCTTATGTTTCTTCCATCGAAGTTACAAGAAGGAGAATATCTTATGGGAATTCTATATGGGTTTCTAGGGTTGTTCAAATATAGATATATTTTCCCATATTTTTTAATAAAAAAATTTCATATATTGATATTCCACATTGAGAATTAACATAATTGTTCCCTTAGTTTTTTAAAAAAAAAATTGATATGTAATGCTAATTTGAAATATATAAATATTTAACGTGGATACAATCAAATGGCATCAATTATTGTGTATGAGTATGTTTTATTAAAAGTATACCCAGTAGTTTTGGTCTGGGAACCTCATTTGGTATATGATTGGTGTTTATTTATTTTTTAGGATTACTCTTGTTATTTTTTTTGGAATATGATGGGATAAAATTTATATAAATCCTATTGAAAAAATCATGGATATTTTTAAATATAGGATACCATATCAGCATTTTAGATATTTTTTGAGTATATGGTTTCATATTAATTTCAACCCAATATGGATTTTTTTAATATGTATTTGGGTATAGAACAGATGTACCTATGGTTTAATACCTTTAAAATGGTATTATGAGTATCAGTTTTACATTCAGGAACAATGAGTGGGCCTAAGCCTATACACCTGGAAAGACACTCTAATTTCATATTATTTAGATAATGGATTTCTATTTACTATCCATTATAATTAATTTGTTTTATGATATATAATTATTTCTGTAATATTTCATATCATAATGTAGTTAAACATATATTGAATATAGAGTAATATAGATTAAAAAATCTTATAAATGAAATTATATCAAATAGTACGATATTTTAATAGTAAAATTTATAATTAATTAACTTAGAATAATAACCTAATAGAGTTGAATTTTTATATCCACTGATTAAATACATTTGATTTAAGAGTAACCAAATTAATAATCGACATGATGAAGAATTTAGAAATTTTATTAAATAGAATCCAAATAGTGTTAAAGCTATTTGTGATTCCCATATGCTTATAATCACCTAAATAAATATATTTATGACTAAAAATTCATTATTTTGGAACATTTGAACAAACACAATGGGAGATGGAATAAGTTTCATTGAATATTCGGTGTAAAATATGATTATGGAAAAATGATTCATCGTCCAACATGCCAAAATGGTGTATGAAGCACCCAATGTAATTTCTCATAATTAAAGGGCCATGGAATACCCTGAGAATGGTGGGGTGAATAATTGTGTCAACTTATTCTTCAAAACTGAAGGATCTAGTTCCCACGTTAGAAGAATCCTTTTAATCATGTTTGATGCGAACGTTCATAAAACATACAATCACATGCGAAGCAAGGACCCTACCATTTTACATGGTTCACCATGAAGGGATATGTCCAAGGATTATACATTGACATGTTGTCCTATATATGAATTTATAATAATAATTACTAGTTGTGGAGTAAATATGTTTAGCACAGTCACCCAAATGTAGAGGCGTTGGCATTCTATTTTCTTTATAGAGAGCATAATGCGTCCCTCAGATCAAATCAGTTGACTTCCCCTTTCTCATTGTATTTTGAAGAATTAGAACACATTTTATTGACATAAATGTCACTTCAATGTATTTTAAGTCCATCATGCATCCTAAACACTAGATAAAATCTGGGTTGATGTTCCATTTTTACACATAGATGAAGATCACTTTTTCTCATACTGATAGTTTGTAAACTCTTCCTCCATGAACTGACCTTCTTTCTCTACATATTGTGCTCTTCCACCAAGTACATCCCTCCCCCATGTAGTGATCTACTCCATGTAATATGAATGCTTCCTTCATGAACCACACTGCTCCATGTTCTATGAATGCTTCTATTACGATCTGTCACCACTATATGGACTGTGTCACGAACCGTCCTCGGGGCCCGTGCCGTGACTACCCCAAGCCCGCCTTCCATAGGCCAGGGGCTGGTGACTAGCACGAAGGCGTAAATCCCAGAACAAGGGAAGGCATTTCCTTTGTAAATTAAAACACAAACACCACAGAGCAAGCAGGTAGAAGTAAACACTAAGTAAAAACTGGTACAACAGTAACTGTGGAAAAGTAAGTGGGCCAGTATACAAACCCAAACTGAAAGTAAAGTACAACTGGAAAGGGAAAACAACAACTGAAAAGTAAAGCCGCAACGTCGAGCTACCCACTGGAAATCCCACCTGAAGGGTGGGTACAGAAAGCCTCCACTGCTCCTCGGGTCCAGCCGACCGCTCCGAGTACGTCCCGCCCAATGTTCCACCTCCAGGTACCGTCCTGCTACGCATGCCTCAACCACGATCAGCGATGTCCGCCGTTTGCATCCAACACAACGTAGTGCGGGCATATCCCATGCAGGGGTGAGTATAAGATACCCAGTAGGGACCCAGAGACCACCGAAGGTCTCCTAGAATCCACAAAGGATAACCAAAAAGGAAATATACAATCACAAAGTAACATCCGACACTGCTTAGGTATATTCCTATACATATACCTAAGTCATCAATTCTTATTCGGCTCCAACATACAAACTCAAGTACAGCCCAGTCCACACAGGAAAGCAAAACGTAAATCTACACAAGATAGCACAACACAATCCACATAGTAAAGGAAAACGTAAATCCACACAGGATAGCACAACATAATCCACATCGGAATGAAGAACATGATACATCCCACATTGGTATATTTCATTGTATGACGATAGAGATGATCAGATATTTCCACTGAATCATCTAAGTTGTCGGACCCCCAAAGGATCGATAGGTACTAACCCCTAAAATGACCCACAAAGGATCTGACCCACACAGGATCGATAAATACTAACTCCAGCAATGACCCACAAAGGATCTGACCCACATAGGATCGATAGATAACTATCCCCCGCAACGACCCACATAGGAACTGTAGGTGCTGGCTCACACAGGACCACTGAGCGCTGACCCACACAGGATCAGACCCACACAGGATCTGTAGCACTGACCCACAAAGGATCACTGAGTGTTGTAGTCATCGTCGAATCCACTGAGGATCTCTGCACTGTCGTCGTCGTCGTCGTAGTCGCAACCAGCTCTAGGGTTCCAGCACACAGCAAGATCGTTCGATAGGGTCTGCTCCACGAGCCGAGAGGTTGATACATCGACTGACTCATAGTCTAGAGTTGATGTATCCAAATGTTCCGTATCTTTAATAGGAACTCGACGTCGCAGATGGAGCGTCAATCAGACGCCCGGTCTGACAGTTATTGGCTTTTTCATCCAAAGGGCCCTGTTGGTTTTTAAGTCAAAACCAGCCGGACCATACTCCACCTGCGTCCAAACCTTGGGCGGAGTAATCCAAAAGATCTGTCTCACTTATAGAAATCCATCAAAGTCAACGGTACGTCAATCAAACGTCCGGAGCTCATGATATGAGCGTTTCCGCTTCGAGGGCCCGGTTGGTTTTGTGTACGAACCAACTCGGCCGAACCCAAAGTATTTCAAAACCATAAGTGCGATATACCGAAATGACCGTCTCAATCCAAGCATCACATCACCATGGACGGCGCGTCGTTCGGAAGCCCGTTTCACATGTTATGAGCAAAAGACCAAAAAGGGTCTGAAAACGAGGTTATGGGCCCAACCCCCCCCCCCCCCCCCCCGGGGTCGACCCGACCTGGGTCCGGGTCCGACCCGGCCGGCGTGACGTACCCCAGCCAGGGGGGCCCGGCCCGGCCTGGGTGCGACCCGGCCCGGCCGCCGGGGTCGTCTCGGCTAGTTACGGCCGAGCAGCGCGGGGGTGCGCTGACCCCGCGTGAAGGAATGCTGCGGCCCCGCGTGGGGCCGCTTTGTGTCACCGGACGTAGCACAAGGCTGCATCCCTTCCTCCTCGGTCCTGTACAGCAGTGGGACTGGCCGGCACCGCCGCGGCTCAAGCAGCGACGGGTCTTCCCGGCGGCGCGCCGGCGGGGGGGGGGGGGGGGGGGTCTGCGGACCACCGGACGCGCTCTAGTGGTCCGATTTCCGCACAGTCATCGCCATTGTTTGTCCCAAGACTCGTTCTTCACTGCAAATCCTTCAAAATTAACTTGCGTCCCCATTTGTCTTCGCCCGCCAATCCACGTATCAACAAAAAACGGCAGAGGGTTGTCAGGTCGTGTTTTTTTGGCTCGCACCCTCCGCGTTAAGTGATAACAATTGGGAATAACAATCAACACATGAAAAACATAAAAAGGCACAATTTTAAGAAATTGAAATTGAACTTTGATTCGGGATCTTTGTTTTGGAAGAAACAACCATGGGAGTAAATATTATTCTCAAATAAAACCCCTAACTCGTAGCTGTCGTCGGACAAGAGTTCTTCGTGGAATTGACCGTCGTGGAAGAGGAGGATCTTCACGTCGCGGAAGGGCATCACGTCTTCGCAGAAGGGCATCACGTCGACGATCTCCGAGGGTTAAAGACAACACACGGATTTAATTTCACTAATTAAATCCATGTTGAGGATAAAATCCACTATGGAAATTTAAAAGATCCGTAATCTCCTACCTCAAGCAGTTGATGATCGGAGATTGTTGCAGGGAAGAACGTCACGGAAGAAGCGTTGTGGAAGGATAATCGTCGGCGTCGCATCGTCGATCTCTGAGGGTTTGGCATTCTTCGCGTTCTTCGCGTTCTTCGTATTCTTCGCCTAGGGGAAAGAAGGTACAGATTTTCCAAATCCTCCCAACAATCAACCCGTCTACAAAAGAAAAAGGTGTTGGTCTTAATTAATTATTACGCCAACAGTTCGAAAACATGTTAATAAACAAACCATTAATTCGGTGAATTAATGGTAACTACTTTTCTATCCATTTAATTGGAGCATTTAAGAGTTTTAGAAAACGCCCAAGTTGACTTTCATTAATGAGGAGTTTTCACGGGTGCGTTACCTAGAGGAAATGAAACGGTGGGGATCGTGCGGGCCCCACCTCACAAATATCCTACCAAGAGGGTCAGATATTTTGGATTGAACCCTATCCACTTCAACTTAGCTCATGTGGCTTCAAGTGGCTTTAAGTGGCTTTAAGTGAAATAAAAATAATGTTGTCGCACCACTTTATTTTATTTCTTAACTTAACCCCAAAAATTTAAAACCCACATCTGAGCAAACAAAACTCCGGAAGAGGTGTTTCTAAGTAAATATCGGCACTGTGATTCCATCAGTGCCCTCGGAATTCGATTCTGAACACCGGTTCAAAAGTTAGAAAAAACCCGCTCGTTCGTTCACTGAACGTACCCGAGCCAAACTTTGGAAAATGATTTCGGGCACACCGGGCCTCAGAATTAGGTGCCGTCAAAAACTGCGTTCTTGTAAAATTCCAAAGAAAAGTAAGAAGAAAAAAATCCTTGAAATTTACTGGTCATTACATCACTCCCAGCTTAGGGCTTTACATCCCCATAAGGATACATCATAAACTGGGGAAACAAATGTGGGTACTGAGCACGCATCTGAGCTTCCCGCTCCCAAGTGATCTTTTGGAGGTTCCCGTACTGCCATCTGATGCACACTAGAGGAATCGATCGTCCACGTAGGACCCTCTCTTGTCGATCCTCGATCTCTACCAAAACCTCCGAAAAAGTCGCCCCATCATCAACGTCTAGCTCCACGTGGTCAATGATGTGCGTCGGGTCATGCACGTATCTCCTCAGCTGAGATACGTGGAAGACGTCGTGCACCTGGTGCAACTGAGGTGGTAGAGCCAGTCAATAAGTAACCTCGCCAATCCTGTTGAGGACCTGGAAAGGTGCGATGAAGCATGGAGACAACTTTCCGCCTTGGCAAAATCTCTGTAATCCCCTTCGAGGTGAGACACGCAAGAAGACGTGGTCACCATCCTCAAACTCTAGTGGCCTCTACCTCCTGTCAGCATAAGTCTTATGCCGGCTCTGAGCTGTTCTCATCCACTCCTGGATTACCTGCACCTTCTCTGTCGTGGCCCGGACCATCTCTGGTCCAACAAGTGCTGACTCTCCAGGGTCTGTCCAGCACAAAGGAGATCTGCATGGTCTGCCATACAACGCCTCATATGGTGTCATCCCGATGGTGGAGTGGTAGATGTTGTTGTAAACGAACTCCACCAAGTGTAGGTGGTCCTCCCAGCTTTGACCAAAGTCGAGGAAACATGCGCGGAGCATGTCCTCGAGGGTCTGAATGGTCCTCTCCGTCGGACCATCTGTCTGAGGGTGAAAGTTAGTGCTCAGACGTAGCTGCGTCCCGAACGCCTCCTACAACCCCTTCCAAATCCGGGAAGTAAAGAGAGCATCTCGATTGGAGACGATAGATGATAGAAAACCGTGAAGCCGTACAATCTCCTGAACGTAGAGACGTCCCAATCTCTCCACTGAGCCCTGCTCTATGATGGGTAAGAAGTGAGCCAACATGGTGATTCGGTCGACAATCAACCAAATGGAGTCGTGACCATTGGAAGTGCGTGGAAGTCCTGTCACGAAGTCCATAGATATCCCATCCCACTTCAACTCTGGGACCTCCAAGGGCTGTAGCAAGCCTTCTGGTACCTGATGCTCTGCCTTCACCTGCTGGTAGGTGAGGCATCAAGAAAGGAACTCTGCCACAAACTTTTTCATGCCCAGCCACCAGTGCTGTCGTCTGAGGTCCTGGTACATCTTTGCCACTCTAGGATGTACCGCCAAAGGAGAAGTGTGAAACTCTCTTATCACCTCCTCCTGTAATGAAACTGGCACCAAGGTATGTCCTCTGAAAAGGACATCGTGCTTTACTTCAAAGGAGAAACCATCAGGTGCCTGTCCTGTGGATATCTGTGCACACCGCGTCTCACAGTCAATGTCCCCACGATGTGCCTCTCGGACACACTGCAGTAGTGGAGGAGTGATTGTTAGTGACTGAAGGAAGGCTACTCCATCCCTATCCACGAAGGTTATCCGCAAAGCGGCTAGCTGCTCTTTCGCCTCATCGAGTAGCTGAATTCCCGTCCTCCTGCTTAGACCATCCGCTACTACATTCCCCTTCCCAAGAGTATAGACTATCTCAAATTCATAGTCCTGGAGGAACTCGAGCCATCACCACTATCTCAGGTTCATGTACTTCTGAGAGAATATTTACCTGAGACTCTGATGGTAAGAATAGACTGTAAAGCACTTGCCCATCAGGTAGTGTCGCCATGTCTTCAGAGCGAAGACCACTGCTGCTATCTCCAGGTCATGGGTAGCGTAGTTCTGCTCATGCGGCCTCAACTGACGTGATCCATAGGCGATCACTGCCCGCTCCTGCATCAAGACACATCTGTGTCCTATCCCTGACGCATCACTGTAAACTACGTACCCTACTCCCTCCTCAGGAAACCTCAAGATAGGTGCGCTGGTCAATCTCTATCTCAGCTCTTGAAAGCTCTGCTGACATCTGTCGGACAACAAAAAGGGTTTCCCCTTCTTCGTAAGATCTTAGAGTGGTGCCGCAACTCTGGAAAAGTTTGGCACAAATCTCTGATAGTATCCAGCTAGTCCCAAGAATCTCCGCACCTCCGTCACGCTCCTGGGTGGCTCCCAAGCTAGCACTGCCTCGATCTTCGCAGGATCCACTGCAACTCCCACCTCAGAGATGACGTGTCCCAAGAGGTGGAACTCACATATCCTGAATTGACACTCCGAGAGTTTTCCATAAAGCTTGTGCTCTCGGAGTGTGTCCAGTACAACTCGCAAGTGGTAGGCGTGCTCCTCCTCAGTCGTCGAGTAAATCAAAATGTCTTCGATGAAGACCACGACAAATCGATCAAGGTATGGCTGAAAGATCCTGTTCATGAGGCCCATAAACACTGCTATAGCATTGGTTACACCAAAGGGAATAACCAAGAACTCATAGTGTCCATACCAACATCTAAAGGTCGTCTTCTGCACGTCCTCATCCCGAAATCTAAGCTGATGATAGCCTGACCTGAGGTCTATCTTTGAGAACCACCATGCTCCCTTGAGATGATCGAAGAGGTCATCAATCCTCGGTAGCAGATACTTGTTCCCCACTGTCACCTAGTTCAGGGGATGATAGTCGACACAAAGTCACAAGCTTCCATCCGCCTTCTTGGCGAACAAAATCGGGGATGCCCAGGGTGAAACACTGGGTCGGATGAATCCCTTGCCCAGCAAGTCCTCCAACTGTACCCATAGCTCTCGAAGCTCAGCGGGGGCCATCTGATACGCTGGAGTCGATATCGGGGCTATCCCGTAGTATAGATAAAAATAAAATTCTACCTCTCTCTGAGCAGGTAGTCCTGGAATGTCGTCGGGAAAGACGTCTGCATACTGATCCACCACTGCAAGAAAACTAGGACTCCACACGTTATCTTCTCCAAGGATGAGGCTAGCCAACTGATGAGTGATGGGTTGTCCTCTCCTCTGTGGAAGTCCATCATGTGCTATGAAGGTTCCCTTCTCAGCGGTGAAGTTGTACCTGCTCCCATTGGTGCGTACACATCGCACCATGGCCCTAATATAGTCAATCAGTGCATGGACTATAGATAACCAATCCATGCCCAAGATGAGGTCTTAAGGCCTCGACGCTGCTACAAGAATATCCCAGCCGAAGCTCTCGCCTCCTAGAGTAAGCTCACACTGCTCGCACTAGTGCGTAATCGTCGAGTCTGCTCTTGTATGAGTCTCTAGCCGTAAGGATCGAGCCAACGGCTCTGTCGAAATCTCCGAGCTTCGAACAAGGGCAGTTCCTATGAAAGAGTGACTCGCTCCTGTGTCTATAAGAACTGCAGCAAGGGTGGAATAGACACAGATAGTACCTCGAATCATCTCAGGCACGCCGTGGTCGTAGGCCTCCGCTGCCTGGAGCTGTGCCTGTCTCTGCCCGCCAGATCCCTGTGGTTGAGGTGGACCTCCTGGTGGTGGTGGTGGTAGGGCCTTAAAGCGTCGCCCACAACCTGCTGCTCAGCCGTTTCCTCTGCCTCGTCCGCCTCCTCCCGGCGGACCACCACGGTCGACCCTCTACCTCTGCTTGGGTGGCCCTTCAACCATCTGCTGCTTCTCGGAATGGTGGGTCGGTCAGTAATGAGCCATGTGGCCCTGCCCTCCGCATGTGTAGCACTGCCTGCCTATCGAAAGACTGGCTCCACGCTTTCTGCCCCGCACTGCTGAGCCAGTGTCCTAAGGTCGTCTGCGTGAGGGTCTGGTCTGCATGGACCCCTGAGTCATCCGTCGACTGCCTGCCGCAGAAGACTCTGCTCCATGCCGCCTCGTGGTAGGTGTCGCCGTAGGAGAAGTCTCAGCAAAAAAACTCTCGATCAAAAGGGCTCGCTCCAGTACTCCTGCCTGAGTCAGAATGCTGAGGGAGATCAGCGATGCCCTGATCTCATGTCTCAATCCCTGCTCAATGGTCCGGGCCCAGAAGAATGGGTCCTGTACCATGTCGGTCGAGTAGCGAGAGAGATCGGTAAATCTCGCCGAGTACTGGGAGACCGTCAAGCTGCCCTGCCGCAGCTAAAGAAGCTCCTGGATGCGTACCGCACGGAGGGTGGCCGGAACGAACTCTGAGCGGAAGAGGCCCTCAATGTCGGTCCAGAGAAGAGATTCCTCATCGTGCACCTGCAGCATCAAGCCCCACCATCGGCCAGCTGCTGCGTGCAGTAGGCTCGCTGTGAGGATCACCATAAGGTCTGCTGGTGTCCTCACTAACCGAAAAACTCGCACAACTGCCTCCAGCCAGTCCTCGGTTGCCTAGGGGTCCGTCTCCCGGCGGAACCCGGGCGGTCGCTGTCGTTGTAACTCATGCAGTGCACTAAGGCGACATGTATCGTCAACGGCTGGGGTTGGAAGAATCGGTGGCTCGGTGGGTAGAGGTACCGTCGGTGCCTCACCTGTCAAAGGGCCCTGCACCGAGGCCTTGTCGCTCGGTGGGCTGTCGTCACGCTCAACTCTCGGAACCCAAGCTGGCTACCATCGTGGGGCCATTCTGAAAAGGAAACAGATGCGCCACGGTCAGAACAGTATACCTGGTGAGCTGACAAAAAGTAATTACAAAGAAAACTTAAAACACACACGCAATCAATATTTTCGTACATTAAGTCAGAAATCAGAAGTCATGGTCCTGGTGTACGGATATGTCAGCCGCCGCACCAACACTGGGCTCCCTGGACTGATAACCACACTCAATACTCATAACACTATTCCTTCACATAGAAAATATCAGAGTCCGCAGTAGGACCGAACTCCTATGATACCAATTTGTCACGACCCGTCCTCGGGGCCCATGTTGTGACTACCCCAAGCCCGCCTTCCATAGGCCAGGGGATGGCAACTAGCACTAAGGCATAAATCCCAAAAAAAGGTAAGACATTGCCTTTTTAAAGTAAACCGTAAACACCACAGAGCAAGAAGGTAGAAGTAAACACTAAGTGAACACTGGTACAACAGTAAGTGTGAAAAAGTAAGTGGGCCAGTATACAAACCCAAACTGAAAGTGAAGTACAACTTGAAATGGAAAACAACATCTGAAAAGTAAATCCGCAACATCGAGATTCCCATTGGAAATCCCACCTGAAGGGTGGGTATAGAAATCCTCCACTGCTCCTCGGGTCCAGCCGACCGCTCCGAGTACGTCCCGCCCAGTGGTCCACCTCTATGTATCGTCCTGCTCCGCAAGCCTCAACCACGATCAACGCTGTCCGTCGTCTGCAACCAACACAACTTAGTGCGGTCATAGCCCGTGCAGAGGTGAGTATAAGCTACTCAGTAGGGACCCCGAGACCCCAGAAGGTCTCCGAGAATCCTCAATGTATAACCACAAAGGAAAGATACAATCACAAAGTAACATCTGACTCTGCTTAGGTATATGCCCATAAATATACCTACGTCATAAATTCTCGTTCAGCTCCAACATCTGATCTCAAGTACAACCCAGTCCACACAGGAAAGTATACCATAAATCCACATAGGATAACACAACACAATCCACATAGGAATGCAGAACATGATTCAGGCCACACATCTATACTTCATTGTATGGCGATAGAGATGATCATATATTTCCACTGAATCATCTAAGTCATCGGACCCACACGGGATCAATAGGTACTAACCCCGCAATGACCCACAAAGGATTTGACCCACACAGGATCGATAGGTACTAACCCCCGCAATGACCCACAAAGGACCTGACCCACAGAGGATCGATAGGTTACTAACCCCCGCAAAGATCCACATAGGATCGGACGCACACAGGATCTGTAGGCGCTGGCCCACACAGGACCGTTGAGCGCTGACCCACATAGGATCAGACCCACACATGATCTCTAGCACTGACCTACAAAGGATCGCTGAGTGCTGTAGTCGTCGTCAAATCCACTGAGGATCTCTACACAGTCGTCCTAGTCGTCGCAGTCGCAGGAAGCTCTAGGGTTCTCACACAAAACAAGCTCGTTTGGGAGGGTCTGCTCCACGAGCCGAGAGGCTGATACATCAACTGACACATAGTCCAATTTTGATGTATCCAAAAGTTCCATATCTTCAACAGGAACTCGACGTCGCAGACGGCGCGTCAATCGGACGCCCAGTCTGAGAGTTATTGGCCTTTTCGTCGCAGGGGCCCGGTTGGTTTTTTAATCAAAACCAGCCCGACCATACTCCACATGCATCCAAACCTCGGGCGGAGTAAGCCAAAAGATCTGTCTCACTTAGGGGAATCCATCAAAGTCAACGGTACGTCAATCAGACGTACAGAGCTCAAGATATGAACATTTCCACTTCGAGGGCCCGATTGGTTTTCTGTACGAACCAACCCGGCCGAACCCAAAGTATTCCGAAACCTTCAGTGCGATATACTGAAACAAACGTCTCAATCCAAGGATCGCATCGCCGCTGACGGCGCGTCGTTCGGAGGCCCGTAGCACATGTTATGAGCAAAAGACAGAAAAGGGTCCGAAAATGGGGGTATGGGCCCGGACCGACCCGGCCCAACCCCCCTGGGTCGGCCCGAACCGGGTCAACCCGACGCAGGTCCAGGTCCGACCCCGCCGGGTCAGCTCGGTCGGTTACGAACGAGCGGCGCAGGAGTGTGCTTCCCCCGCGTGAAGGAAAGTCGTAGCCCTGTGTGGGGCCGCTCTATGTCACCAGATGCAGCGCATGGCCGCGTCCCTTACTCCACGGCCCTGCATGGCCGCGGGACCGGCCAGTGCTGCCGCAGCTTCAGCCGCGGCAAGTCTTCCCAGCGGCGCGTCGGGCGCCGCCGTGCCGGCGCGGCATGCCGTCAGGGGGGGGGGGGGGTTTGCGGATCACCGGACGCGCTCCGGCGGTCCGATTTGCGCGCGGTCTTCGGCAGTGTTCATCCCGAGACTCGTTCTTCACTGCAAAGCCTTCAAAATTAACTTGCGGCTCCGTTTTTCGTCGCCCGCCAATCCGCGCATCAATGAAAAACTACGGAGGGTTGTCGGGCCATTTTTGTTTGGCGTGCACCCTCCACATTAGGTGATAACAATTGGGAATAAAAATCAACACATGAAAAACATAACAATGAACAATTTTTAGAAATTAAAATTGAACTTTGATCCGGGCTCATTGTTTTGGAAGAAACAACCATGGGAGTAAATATTATTCTCAAATAAAACCCCTACCTTGTAGCTGTCATCAGACAAGAGTTATTCGCGGAATTGACCGTCGCAGAAGAAAAGGATCATCGCGTTGCGGAAGCGCATCGCGTCGCCGTGAAAGGGCGTCGCGTCGACGATCTCTAAGGGTTAAAGAGAACACACAGATTCAATTTCATGAATTAAATCCATGTTATGGATAAAATCCACAATGGAAATTTAAATGATCTGTAATCTCCTATGTCAAGCAGCTGATGATCAGCGATTGTTGTGGGGAAGAACGTCACGGAAGAAGCGTCGTGGAAGGAGAATCGTCGGCGTCGCGTTGTCGATCTCCGAGGGTTCGGCGTTCTTCGCGTTCTTCGCGTTCTTCGTGTTCTTCGTGTTCTTCACGTTCATTGTGTAGGGAAAAGAAGGTACAGATTCTCCAAATCCTCTCAACAATCAACCCGTCAACAAAAGAAAAAGGAGATGGTCTTATTTTATTATTACGCCAACAGTTTGAAAACATGTTAAGAAACGAACCATTAATTCGGTGAATTAATGGTAATGACTTAACTGTCCATTTAATATGAGCATTTAAGAGTTTTAGAAAACGCCCCAGTTGACTTTAATTAATTAGGAGTTTTCAGAAGTGCGTTACTTAGAGGAAACGAAACGGTGGGGATCGTGCGGGACCCTCCTCACAAATATCCTACCAAGAGGGTAGGATATTTTGGATTGCACCCTATCCGCTTCAACATATATAAAGTGGATTTATGTGGCTTTTAAGTGGCATTAAGTGAAATAAAAATAAAGTTGTCGCACCACTTTATTTTATTTCTTAACTTAACACCAAAAAATTAAAAACCACACCCTAGCAAACGCAACTCCGGAAGAGGCGTTTCGAAGAAAATACCGGTGCTACAATTCCATCGGTGCCCTTGGAATTCGATTACAAGCACCGGTTCAAAAATTAGAAAAACCCGCTCATTCGTTCATTGAACATACCCGAGCCAAACTTCGGAAAATGATTCTGGGCACACCGGGCCTCGGAATCAGGTGCCGTCAGAAACTATGTTATATTAAAATTCCAATGAAAATTAAGAAGGAAAAAACTTTCCTTGAGATTTAATGGTCTTAACAGACTGTATCTACTTCCTCACCATGTACTAGAGGATATCAATAGGCATAGTTCGTTCACCCTGTATTTTATCTCTTATGCGGACATGTAATCATACAAGCTGGCCTTATTCCTCCTTGTATTTCCTTTCATGAACAGTTCTAGACTTTACTGAATCCCGTTTACAGTTTTTTAACTAATGTCTATGTGGGGTTTTCATCACACAAATTACTTTTATATTTATCTAAATTCCACTTGGATTTTTTATCTCAGGTGAATACACAAAGGAAGGTAATAGTGCTCTATAAATTGGAAAATATATCTACACATTATGCTAAATAGAGATTTATCAAATCTTTATTGCATCCCCACCTTCACTACGTACCACACATCTCCCACGAACCTTTTCATCATGCGGTCCACATACCGGCATTCTCCTTATGTAGCGGCACAATTCACTGCCTTGTTTCCACAAACGACACCCTACGTGGTTTCTTTAAACACAGTCCCAATTTCACCAAATTCATGCCATCCCTTGAACCTTCCTTCCTCCAACATATAGTGAGTTATCCCACAAACTAAAATTCTTCACCGTAATCCTCCTTTACACTACAAAAGGTTTCTCTTAAAAGTCTGAATACTGTTATGGATTATTGGATCATGGTTTTCCATTTTATATACTATTATTTGTGATATGTGAATTATTCATGGTATATGGTTCATTATCCACAATTCATTTGTCAATAATCTTGCTTTTCCAAACATTCAAACTCCCGACCAAGAGGAACAAAAATTTGGTAAACAATGGGAAGATGAACCACCTTCAATACATCTTTTAGGCTGAATCGTAAGATCATGTTTCATGTAAACTCTTTGATCCACCCACTGAGGATTGAAAACAAACAAAAACCATAATCAATTTCCATCAATGAAAACCATTGGTTCCCAAAACATCCCACTTTTGTATTGTTGGAAATCCATTGATAAATTAAATTAAGTAACATAAATAAACAAACCATGATACATAAGAATCCAATCTTACAACACTCTTAGTCTACATGTGTAAAGATTAGTGTTGAAAAGCAGATGAGCTTGAAGTGGGTTCTCGTCTCTTGTTACTCATCACCCCCTACCATTAAATAATTTTTTATTTTATCGATTCTCCATTTTTTTGAAAGAACCCAAAAAACATTTCTATATCATTGGATTTTTATATGCTTCTCCATTGAAATTTTCCTCCATTATCCAGTATCAATTCAATGTACTATTAAACTTATCCATTCTCCTCCACTCTCAATAAACCCAAAGAACAAAATTCTGACCTGTAGAGCACAATGAACACTCCCCTGGTATAATATCTCGCTTATAAAAGGGAATCACATTTATAAATATATTAAAAATGATAAAAAAATTTGGGAGAGGGGACATTATTAACCTTCTAATTCTCAGGTAGGAGGTTGAAAACTGAAGTTCAACCAACAGTTCTCAAACACATGTGTCGATAGTGGCTCAGTTAGTATGTTATCCACTAGATCATCAGTTCAAACATGATCCATCTTTATAATTCAATGTTTCAATTTTTCCTTGATGAAGTGATATATGATTTGTTTTTTTACGAGAATTTTGAATAGTATTATTAAAAAGATCAATGGCACTTTTTTTATAACAATAAATCACCAATAATTGTTTCACGTCATCAAAAATATCAGTTAGTTGTTTCTTCATCCAAATATGTTGAGTGCGATCATTTTTAGAGAAGGAATATTCAGCTTCTGTAAAACTGAGAGAAGTGATTTCTTCTTTCTTACTCAATTAGCCCACTCTATTCATGCTAATTAAGAATACTCCAACGATTTTGGATTTTCTATACACCACATCATCAACTTAGTCTGCATTAGAAAATAATGAATGTTTATTATCTTTTCCTACCAATAATATAAGAGATAATTGTGAGTACATTCAATGTATAACATGATTTTTCATTTATTTAATATGTAATTCCACTAGATTACATTGAAAGTGAGATGATATGAATGTTTTAAACAAAATATTTGGTCATGTCATAGTCATGTACAATTAGCATTCAATGATTCTCATATACATTATGGGATCTACATATTTTTGATCATCATGATTTTCCAATTTTCTGCCAATCCCTATCATGGTAAATATTGGATTGGAATCATTCATATTGAATTTCTTTAGTAACCCTCTTGCATATATTTCTTGAAAAAAGAATGAGAAATCTTTCCTCTAAATCACTTAAAGCCCTATGAACTATGTGAGTTCACAAATCATAGGACCCTAAAATTCTGATTTCATGTGATGGGAAAATTCATCCACTAGTTCATGTATATATTCTCCAAATATTTTATCATCTACATCAAAATGAACATGGAACTAATCTTTTTAAAAATTCTTCAGATAATGATTGTGATCCACTCCTCCTATTTTAATTTTGATCTTCGTAATGTATGATTATAGTTAAGAGTACCTTTCATGTGGTTACTATTACAAACAAAATATAACCTTATTTAATCAAAAAATAATAATTTCATCATTACCAAGATGAAAGTCAACTCGATGTTCAATATATCCTTCTTCTTCAAGGAAACCATTTATGAATGATTACATGACATCAATTTAATACACTTTGTATCCTATTTGATCTACCAAGTAATTAAATAGTCTGATTAACTCTTTTCGATCACCATAGAGAATGTATCTTCAACATAAATACCATAAATTTGTGAACCGCATTAATGCACAAGTAATTCTATTTTTCTGACCACATTGGTATATTCATCTAATCGATTTTAGGAAATACACATCGTGTCAATCATATATTCGGTTTCAGGTCTCTTAACTGGATCCCTTGTTTTGTTCTTATTGATATGATCCAATTCTTCATTTATGGTCCTATCCCATTATTTATATTTTTCATCTTCTTCAAATTATGATGGTTATAGAACTTAAAGGAATGCTGATTAGGCATTATTCCTCATTCTCTTTGTCTGCGAGGGAGTAGTCCAATCCCCAACTATGTTGGATCAATAAATTCATGCTCATTAATTTCTCCTTTGGTGTTGAAAATAATTATTATAAATCATGGTTTCCTAAAATAATTCATCATTTCAGGAAACATCATGATAAGATTCATGAGTTTTTTGCATTCCTTCCTCTACTTTTTTGTTTAAATCTATTCCATGTCCATATTTTTCTGCATCATCAACCTCATTATCATATTAATTTCTTGAAAAATTTGAAGGTTTTACATCACTGATCTACACATCACTTCTTCCAAACAGTTTTCAAGGATTTTTAATGAATTTTATTTAGTCTTTTTAATTCATTTATTATATGAGGAATATTCTTTAATATGAAACATCACCATATATTCTATGATTTCATTCTTATTTTGAATAATTTAGTTACTCTAAAAACATGCAAATAAATAAATAATGGAATCATTCCATGCAATAAATCATTGGGTGTCTTCATTTCCACATATAAATCCATTTTTAATGAATATAAAATAAATATTGAATATACACATACCTACAACAACGAGGGATACAACTCCCAATCAGCATATTTCATTCCAAACTATTAATTTGTTGATTCTGGTGCTCAACAACTACATTTTTATATTTTCTCCTCTCAATATCCACATAATGTTGTATTCTATGTTTCTCTAGGTAATTTTGAAATTCAATGGATTTATACTCCCCTCCAATACTAGATTGTAGAAATTTTATTTTCTATCATGTATAATTCTCGACTATTCGATGATAAGATTTTATGAAATGAACCATATGTCATTTCTAATGTATAACCATCACACATAACATTATAATAAATAATTAGTAAAATGGATGATGTACCTTTATCTATATATTCAATCATAATTTTTCAGACAACATTAATCTTTATAAAGATGATCAATGAGATTTGACAATATTTTCTTCTCTAGATGATATAAACGACACACCAATATTCGTTACAAGAACACATCAAAAACTATTATCCCATTCACACTTCAGATTTGGATTATCCATGAGAATATTCAGTTTAGATAACATTTATATATATTGTTTAATGATATTATGGAACCTCTACTGCCACAAGTTGTTCTCTTCTTTATCTATCATGAATCAAATATTTTCTTTACTATCAACACAATATATGTTTCCATATTTTCTACATCCATTCATGAGATAATTTCCTCTTAATCCATTTCTAGTGCTCTCCTATTGATTGAATGTCACCATAAATCCTAAAAAAAGAGTTTACATACACATAAGAGATTGTGACTCAACCCATCCACAAAAAGTACATTGGTCTTCTTCAGCTCCCCATTGTCCAGTTCATTACTTGCACTATTTTGATCATCAAAGGTACATTATTACTAAATATCACTATTCCATAAATCATTTTCTTGATATTAATTAATAGGTGTGAATTTCACATTATATGGGATAAGATCCACTATCAAGAAACCATGTGCTACTGTTAATAATAGCTTTGCGAGATACTTATACAAGCTTTTATTTTGGAATATTCTTATTTTCCTTCCATGAAATATTAAATTGATTGAAGGAAAAAATATATCTTTTAAAATCCTGCTTCCATGTGGGTAGGTTATTCATATTCGTATTATTTTTATAGTACAAAAAACTTTTTTGTAATTGAAACACAGTTTGGTTAGAAAGTATTGACTTTTCTGTGAGTTTTGAATGAATTGTTGTTGTAATTCCTCTGAATGCAATCGACGTCATTATGTCCAATGATGGATCACTAAAAACAATATCTATAGAAACTATTTCCTTTATAAAAATTATGATATGAATTTATTATCCTTTCATAAAACCCTAGGTCTTCTTCATTCATGTATATCCATGCCCCTTCACATTAGGACATGGTCTGTCTTAGATAGCCACAAAATTTACATTTAATACATGGGAATATCTTTTCACTAATATTACTTCTCATCTAAATTTCCTTAGGATGGTTATCTGACTATCTATAATCTTTATATTTCTGAGAATATTTTTTTGTTCTATTTTTAGTTTGAATTGATCATTTTTCTTCATCACATCAGGGGACTCTTCAACTTCTCCAACTTTCAACTTTCATCTATTTTGACTCATTTATATCATCATTCAATGTTTTGGTTTCACAACTAATTCCACTATTTCCTATTCCCACATGTATTTGGTAAATCAAAATCTATTCAACTCCTTACGAACCATGCAAATCTCTCTCCAAAAACTCAACATCTATGAATTTTATAAACTATATGTTTTTCTATGTTTCTTTTGAGATTGATTCGCTTTTGAGTTTACTCTTAAGTGTATCTAAATAGTTCTATTGGCATTAAATATTCATGGAATTATCATCAATTCAAGAGGAAAGGTTATTGATGTCCCTTCCCTGCTCTTGTATTTTGAGTTTCAAATCCACAACATTTTGCGTGCTCACAAGGATTGATGAGTCTACTTTCACACATTTCTCCAATCGTCAATATTATATTAAAGGTAATAAACATATTCTAATGATTATTACAAAATTATTCTCCACTAATTTTATCTCTCACATCGATTATCAAGAATACCAAAATAATTCATATGATGAAACTTGGGATTGACATCACTAGTCAACTGATTATCTCCATCATTGTATTTTAAGGGATTATTTTTCTATATTATTTCCACCATGGAATCATGGTTTACAGTCATAATTTCTTCTTCTTTTTCCTCAAACAATTCATTTTCATCATTTTATTCTTCAATGAAAAAACTATTAAATTTTATTTTATTTATATATTTGATGTATCTTGTTATTAAAAACATTTTCTACGTGTTCTGAATTCCTCTGGTTTCTATATCTTCATCACCAATATTTCTTGGGCACCGAGAGTCAATGAGCCCATCTATTCGACAAGGAAATCGAACCATAGTTAACATGACATCATATTTAGTTTTTCCCATATTTAATTTCATGGAAATGATAGAAATGAATTTCTTTTAATTCATTATATATGTCAACAGTATCTTATAGAAATTTGAAATTTTACCCAGACTTGGAATGCCATTTCCTTGCTTACAGAAGACATTGCGTCTTTTGGTTTGATTATCATTTCATAAGCCTCCAGACTACTCAGTAGATCATATGAATAATGTTTATAAAGATCCATTTCCTTATGTGATGCCACTATTTCATTTTAAAGATTTGAATTTATTGCCATGATTTTTTATAATATAAATATATTTGATTTCATCACAAAGTCCTTGTATTTTTTCCACATCTTCTGTAATTAAATTAAAAACGCATCTGAATTTTCATCTGGATTCATATTCAGAACATAAAACATGTTGTTCAAAACATATAGTTTCACCTCTTTCACATTTCTGTGTCCTTAACATAGTTTTTCTAGTTTTTCACACAGAAAATTCGATTACGTACAAATCATCACTTTTAAATATAAGTGATTAGAAAGATCTGTAGTGAAGGAATTCTGTACTTTAGATTCGAAATCAACCATTTTCCTATCCTTATCAGTTTTAGACATCTGAGTTGGATCATAGACTTTTATTACTTGTGTAGTCACAAACAAGAAATCCATTCTAAGTGATATTAAATGAGATCTCATCTGATTTATCTAGATCGGAATGTTGCATCCATCAAATAGGGGTACTCCCGTGGAATTTTTAAAACAATTAATTGAATATTTTACAACATCACCCTTTTCCATATAATACCACATAAAAGAAATAGGAACACCCTACATTATTTTAAATAAATTATTGACAAACTAAATAATGTCTTGTCTCATACTAGGAAACCTTAATTTCCAGTGCTTGTCAAAGAATATTGGTATGATTTTTAGGTTCACTATACACTAAGAACTATAGAAATCCCTAGTTAGAGCTCAATTTACCTACTTTTGTACAACAAAATACCAGAAAAATATAATATCCTCTTTGGATAATGACCAATCAAAAACAGTCTCCCCACTATTTAGATATTTTCTACTTCCACTGAACTCATCATCAAGCTTTTGTTTCTGAATAATCAACTCGAAAAGAGTGGAGGTCATCTTAACAGTTGTTAAAGAGATTGATTTACCTAATTCCTAGACTCCAATGTGTAGATGTTCAAAAATTCCCATCACATTCAACTATTTTGATGATTCTTTCACTTATTGGTTTGGAAGATTCCTATGTAATGTCTCCAAAATTTCATTCTCCTTTCTTAGGGTGTATGTGATATCAAATTCAACCATCTGAAGGTACTATACCAATTATTTTTGTCTTATATTGATTTAGTTATAAGAAAATTATTTATCACATTCTTGTGATTAGAAAAGACTACAAACCTCACCTCAAAAACAAAATGAAAACAATAGTACAAGACATCCATAACCATGTAAATCTCAGGTTCATGACTGGGGTAATTATTCTTTGACAGTCGGATGAGATGAGATCCATATAACACAACATGGTCGTCTATCATATGAACACATCCCAAACTAGCACCATAAGAATCAAAAAAAACACCATGAATCACCTACAGTGTTTAGGAATAATCATAATAGTTCCTGATGACAAAAGTCATTTCACTTTATTGAAAGAATATTGACAATTAAAATCCCATGTGAAATTCACTACATTTGTTGTATGGGTTGTCAATTGTGATGTCTGTTTAGATAAATCCATAACAGACTATCATCAATATCTATGAAGACAAAGGAAACATGGAATCTCAAATCCATTCTTTAATTAATTCCTTGTTAATAAATCCTTCACCATTTTAGGGTCAACTAAAAAGCCATGTTCATAAATAAAATTAATTATGAACATAACTTGTTGAGTCCAGAAGCTATATTTCAAAAACCTTCTTTATGAATGGTGGATTATCAATTTTTTAGATCTAAACTCAAATAGTGGTTATTCTCATGTTTGAATTTCAAATAATCAAGAATATCATAGAAAATTACTACAACAAATGTGTCATGATATTGATGGAATATATGATTCATCAAATACATAAAAACTATAGAAGTGTTTGTTAGACCAAAATTCATCATTAGATATTCATAATAAAAAAACATTCTCCTAAAACCTGCCTTCAGATTATTAGACTTTTCAAAACTGAGGTGATTATATCCTGACCAAAGATCAAGTATTACCAACCACATTTCCCCCTTTAAGTGATAGAATAAATAATTCACATGATTAAAATGATACTTTTTATTAACATTTTCCCATTTCAACTTCTGATATTCCACACCAAATCGATGTGAACCATCTTCCATTTTGGGAAAAAACATAGGGGTAACCCAAGGTGAAACACTACCGATAAATAAACCATTTCTTTCTATAGGTCATGAAACTTAATCATAATCTCTTGTAACTCTACTGATGTAACTATAATGACCCAACCATAAACATTACATAATGTTAAATTAAGTTAATAATTCATGGAGAGGATCTTTTTAGTTTTATATTTTTATAAAATTAGGCCATAAATATTAAATTACATCTAAAAAATTATAAAGTAAACACTTCTACTTAGAATCGATTTTTTTCATAAAATGAAAAATAATAAAATAAAGAAATAATTCTTTTCTTGATATAAATCTTCCAGAGTTCTTCCTTTCTCTTACCATGCCTTATCCCCTATGGAAATAATTTCAAAAACATGGTATGAGCCTAAAAATTTAAGTACGGGTTTTTAAATAAAGAAAGAAAACTTTATTTCATCAATACATACAAAACATAAACTTTTTATCATACGTCACGAAATCATAAGATTTATGAATAACACATATAAATCATGAATCATAGAGGTAACTTGTGGCATATATATCAAACATACATTTTAGTTTTCACGGCTACATTGGAATTTATATTTGGAATACCCATCATAGTATAATCCCTAAATATCATAGGAGAAACTTTAATGTTTACCTCTATCATGTTACCCAATGCACTGTAGAGCTATATTGGGCTCGACTTCCCAAGGTTTATCAAGAAACCACCCATATACATAAACAATTTCCACATACCATAACATATAAATAACACAAAAATCAAACATAATGAAAAGATTACATTACAACATTACAATCACAATATATCATTTAAATATGTTGACATAACAAATCCATTATCAAAACCATTTTCAATACCAAAATACATAAAATAGTATATGGTATTTATTTTCCATTTAAAAACATTATGTCATGTTATGGATGCAAAATATCAAATAATACATGCAGTGGCAGAAAATGTTGTCATCACAGAATACGTTAAAATAATTTTTTTTGTTATTTAGTAAAATGCTTCTTAGAGAAAATATTCATTTTCAAAAAAATTAAAACTAAAAGGGGTTTATAGACCGTAGGAAAGAAAGTCTTTTATAAATCAAAATACTTTTCAATTAAAGGAAATTGATATGAAGTCCATTAAAAAGATCATATCCTTAGATTAAGGATTAATAAATTACATAAGGATATGTGAAAAATAAGAATGCACCCGGAAAAAGTTGATTTTGAGGGAAAAACAATCAAAGGTCATTTATACATATTCATATCATGGGAAAATATATAATTACAAGTTTAATCCAAATAATTGAAATTGGGTTTTGATGTTCTCTTATAGAAATTCGATAGCCTAACAACATCACTTAAAAATTAATAAAATGAGTTGATGAGAGAAAAAAGAGTCTCTCATCACATGGACATAATGTTTTCAGAAATAATGATATATAATAACATATCCCAACATTTGAAAACATATATTTAAATACATGACATAAAAGAAGTCATCGATTTAGAAGAGGATTTTGAATGATTCCCTTTCTTATTTGGTAACGTATGAAACATTCACCACATAAAATAAATTTGATACAATGAAGATGTAAATAACAATAAATTAAGATATATTACCCAATTAATATAATCATGGGCAGTAAATAGACCAAACAAAACTAAATAGAGGAAAATATAGCATAAACCTCAAGGGAATAAAAAGTGAGATGAAAACCCCTTAACTTGTTGTAATCAATCAGGTCAAATGACCAAAAGTTGAAAAATACAAAATTTATCATATAATACCATGAATATAAATGTAATAATGATAATATATATCATATTTAACTACACAATAAATAACATGAAATAAATAATTTGTGAAAAATGGAAATATCAGGGAATTAAATGTGAGATAAAAAATCCCTTACCTTGTGTCCAACTTGAATCGTATGTTATATGTTCCTTATGAATAATTAACATAACATAATTAGTAATTCTATAATAAATTTTATCAATTTACCTTTTCTTTTTATATCACTGATTACCCATCTATTACAATTAGTTACATATTTGAGTTCATATCAGACATTTTTTCGATGTTTGGATCATTAATAAAAAATAAACATGTTATAATTACAAAAAGTCAATGTGGTCTAAATTATAGTATCAACAGAATGATATTAATGATATTGATATGATATATCATATATATAGTGTATATGTATTTATAATATTACATATCATTTTGAGTTATGAAATGAAACACACCGTTCATGGAGACGGTAAGCCGTACATACGTATGAACGCTACTTTCATTTATATTATATATTTAAAAGAATAAATACTTAAAAAATAAAATAATATAATTATAGTATAATATATTTTTTATGTAATTTAATTAACACAATCCTTTATATGTTTCAGGTATTTCATGAACGAGTCATATCACTTTGAGGTGCGGTAGTCCACATGTCCTCAAATGAAATTATAGTATTTACACATTATGTAATCTACAAAGGTATTATATAAATGAAAAATACATAAGTATAGAGATTATATAATTATAATATATATCACATGTAAATAATGTTCTATATTAAAGAACATTATGCGAGGTTGTAGGAGAATACTGAACAAAAATCGTTTCGTGAGGCAGTAGTTCGCCGTCCACAGAAACATTATGTTCTTTACCCATTAGATGGAGGTGTGTGTAAGTGTAGTTTGAATCCTTCTAATAAAAAATTCCTAGTATATTTAATATCCAGCTATGGTTATTAAATAATGAAATAAATATTTTTTAGGGGGTTGGATAAGGAAAATAAAAAAAAGTACTAAAGGGAAGAAGTCACCTTTAAAATAGGTAACTCCCTTTGGATTGAACCAGAAAGTAATATTGAAGTTCCTTCTACCTAAGTTAAGGATTCTATGAGGAATATAGGGATATAGGGTGCTTGATCGGGTAGAGGTTGGATGTGCCAAGGGGCTTGAGTGGTGCATATAATAGGTTAAAAGTGATGAATTTTTATAAGGGGAGGATGGGATCTTTTGGAATTTTTTAAAATATTATTTTATTTTATAATGATTCTAGGTTTTTAAAGGTCCAAAAAAATTATAGTCGAAGATAAGGATACACTTTTTCAATGTAAAACCATCCAATTAGAATTGGACCAATTTTTTATATTGTTTTATTCTTTATAATCATATTTATTTAAATCCTTAATTAATGAGGTAAACACTGTATCATTATTGTGTCATAAATAATTTTATTTATTTGATGTCAGAAAATTAAAAAAAATACCATGATGTAGGAGATATTTTTATTTTTCAAAATAATATTTATAGTTGAAAATTTAATTTATATAGACACATGTTAGAATTTAGTTACTAAAAGATATATGTTTATGTCATTTTTTTCATTACATTATATAAATTAATATTGTCATTATCACTCTTAAGTGGCTCCATGGGGACCCAAAGTCGACCCAAGGATTCCCATGGTCATAAATGTTTCAACCAATATGATTAGAACACATTTTAGTGTAATTAAATATTATTATATTATTTTTTTACATTAAAGTACCTTATTTACCTTTATCTGTGATAAATAAAAGTGCAAAGATACTATTCACCGAAATTAATTTTCATCTTATTGAAACATATATTACATTATAATAAAAACCATGTATGTCATTTTTTTGAAATTCAATTCACAGAAGCTGTAAAATTTCATTTAAATGAAAAAGTCGGTTTTTTTACTACTCAGTGTTTTCAGTATTCATAAAAAATTATTGTTTTTCAGAAAAATATCAAAAAAATTATCCTAAGATATATTTTATATTATTAATTAAAAAATTATTTATATTTTAACAAATTTAAAACATATATGTTTCATTAATTAATTTAAAATTAATTCTTATTGTCAAAACAAATAGCGTGTTTTTAAGAAATAAGAACTATCAAAAGATTGATACTTTTTTATGTCCAATTTCAATTTGAAATTACATCCAACAAAGAAAATTGTATTGAATGGTAAAAATATAATCTAATTACACTTTTAAACTAATTAAAAATTTATTATATACATATTAATTAATTATATTAAAAAGCAGGTTTTGAATTAAAATGTTGTAGTTTCAGTATTCATTAAGAAAATGAATTCTTTTTATAAAATACCAAAAATTTACAAAAAAGTAAATTTAGATGTTATTATTCTAAAAAAGGTTTTTTCGGTCAAATAAAACATATATAAGTGAATAAAACTAGACTTAACGAGGGTTCACCATAAAAATGTGTTAAATCGACATTCTAAGGAATATTATTGTATTTATACATAAAATTATATTTTTTCACATTTTAATCCCCTAACATTTATTGAATAAATGTACAAATATTTAAAAATCATGTTTAGTCATAATATGGTTAGTTTTGTTCATTTCTACCAATATAATGGCAGGGCATTACCTACTATATAAAATAATTTTATATTATTATTTTTTAGTATGACCCTATGTTGTGTGCAACATATTCTTTCAAAGAAACCTGTAGTTGCGTATCAGGTACGCCAATGAACATACCATCCACTGTAAAGTAAAATTAATATTTATTTCAAAAATATTAATAAATATTAAAATATATTGTATTTTATTTACTTGTGATGTACATCATTCGCCCTTTTAGAAATTTCATCCTCAGAAATGTAAAATTAGGATTGGAAACTTCATTAAAAGTCCCACATCAGAAAATGAGTCAATAAAATCATCACATTAAGAGAAAGAAATATATGTATGAAGGTCACCCAAGGTAACCCATACTATGATTCCATGAAATCATGGATATGTAAGAGAAAATAAGTGTATTTTTTGATGGAGAGTGTTAGAAAACATGATTAGGAAAAAGTTAACCAATAGAAAATCACAAAAATTTTATTGGTTACATGGTCTTTGGATTCCCAGAAGAAAAAGTAAACATTCTAAATTTTCTATATTAAGTTCGTTTTCATAAATTTGGATAATATTTTTCTGAGATTTAATATATTCATAAGGAAATATACTGACTTTTCAAGTCGGATTTCATCCTTTAATAAATTTATACAAAAAACCCATCTTTTCTTCAAATGATGAGTATTCAATATGACTTGTTCAGATTTTGGAGTTCTAGAATCAAAATATAGATAATAAAATAATCCAAAAAAGATGAAATATATATTATCATAAAATTTATACATTGATCAAAACCAAAATGGTTAGTACAAGATCAAATTATCCCAAGAAGGATAATCCATAATGAAAAGAAATATTATTCCCAATATCCAAAATTTGACAATCAATACACAGAGTTCATCAAAGGCCATTCAATAAAAAATGTCCATTAAATTATTCAATGTAAAACAATCTATGATTGAAACCCAAAACCCATAAGGATTTAATCTCATAGGCTTTCATAGTAAATAATATCATTTATCTCCAAATAACATCGACTACTCTTAATGTCTCTTTTTGAAGTGTAATTAACCTAATCACATATTCTCTATGATAGGTTAATCATTTATATAAATAACCCAAATAGCCATAAAATACTGATTCTCCAAAAAAATAAAATTTCAACCATTATTCCACAAATGAAATCCTATAGTATTCTACTTTCCATAGGCATATAGTGTTTCTGCTAAAGGGACAACGACTTCCAAAATAACCATTGTCACATTAGCACAAGATCATTTTTTTAAACTATGTATATCCATTTGATAAAAAATAAGTTCTCAAGATCAACTTATACAAGATCCATAAAATCATTTACCATAGTAATAAATCATACTAACCAGGGACTTTAATTAGGATACTAAAAGGTAATGCGCCCTTGTTGCCCTTCGATTGTGGGTTTGATTCCCATGGCCATGTTAGACGTGATAGGTTGTCAACAATCTTATGTGTTGTCCTTTTTATAAAACTAAAAAATAACCATAACATATTTAAACGTCAATGGTAGTATTATACCTATTATTTTCATCACAACTCATTAAGACCTCAAAATATTAATTAAAACTTACATATATTGTCATTTTTTATTTCACCACCATATAATAAAATAAAACTATTCCCAAAAGAAATAACAACATACATTGATCATGGGGTCAACATGGTTTCGTTGTCATCTTTTCACATAGGTAGAAGTTTCATGCATTACAATAATGATTTATATATCCTTAAAAATAGTTTTATTCTTTCATCCAAATACCACCTTGTACAACACGGGTCATTTGGGTGTTCATAGAAATATTGTTTCAGAAAATAATCATGTATAACATATAATTTCAAAAAATCTCATAAAGATTTATTTTCATAAAATAGTCAGATTGAGATTCTGTTAAAACATTCAATCAATGGTCCTTTTAAAATACCATTATTATGTACAGAAAGACTATAATTTAAAAGAAAATATAAATTTGTTGTGCATGGGTCTCATTACTCAACACATTTTTTCAAAATCATAATATACTTAAAAATATAGTGATAAGGTAAAATATTTTAAAAATACATGATAAGATTTATCATTCATGAAAAAATTATAATATAGTGAAAATATTATTTGATTAAATACAACCAATGATCCATGATGATATCTAGGTATAGTGTTGGTGTTTGATATCTCAAACAACTTCTTCCAAGAGAGTTGTATGCCAGAAAATGTTTCAGAATCATCAGAACATGACTTTGTAAAAATTATTGCATGCATGTCATCAGGAATAGATAAGAATGTTGTTTGATATCCTCCTCCATCCATTTGTAACTGACTTTACTTGATCTGAAAATTTTACTAAATAAGGATTTAACTTCAAGAGTAGACATAATGAATGACTGTGTGACTAATGAATACTCAAAATCCCAATTGTTCTATAAACTATCCTCTGATACCAACTACAAGTATACAGCCTTAAACATTACATAATCTAGAAATAAGATAATAATTCCCATTTAATATCATTTCAGATTTTGAGTATTAGATAATTAGGCCATAACTATTACATTACCTCTCAAAAATTACAAAGTAGACACTTTTACTCAAAAAAAAAAATTTTCATAAAAAAATTCTTAAATGAAAAAAAAAAATTTAATGATCTGAATATTCTTCAATACATCCTTTCTCTAACCATGACTTATACGATGTGAAAAAAATTCAAAAACGTAGGATAAACATAAAATGTATAGTGAATGTTATAAAATTATGAAGAAAATAGTAATTCGTGAATAAATACAAAACATAAGCTCTTTAACATACCTCATGAAATAACAATATTAATGAATGACATATAGAAATCCTAATTCATAAAGGTATCTTATGGATTCCATATCAAACATACATTGTAGCTTTCACAACTACGTAGGGAGTTAAATTTGGAATACCCATCATAGTATATTTCTTAAATAAATTAGGAAAAGCTTTATTGTTTACCTCTATCACATTACCCATTGCATTAGAGAGCTATCTTGGGCACTCCTGCCCAAGGATTATCACACAACCCCATGTATACGTAAACAATACCCTAGAACCATAACATATTCCCAACACATAAAACAAACATAATGGAAAGATAACATTTCCACATTTTAATCACAAAATATCATTAAAATATATTGACATAAAAAACCTATTATCAAAACCATTATCAATAAAAAAATACATAGAAGATTATATGGTATTTATTTCCTTTTAAAACGATTACTACAGGTTATGGAATCCTTAGATCAAATAATAATCGTGGCGGTGGAAAAGGCCTTTGTCACCACTTATGTTAAAATAATAATTGATTTTCATTAAGAAAAACACTTCGTAGATAAATTATTGCTTTTGAATAATAGAAAATTCAAATTAGTTATACACTATATAACATAATGTCATTTATAATTCAAAATATTCATCAATTAAATGAGATTGAGATGAAGTCTAATACAAAGATCATATCCATAGATTAAGGATAAATAAATGATAAAATTATGTTTGAAAAGTTATAATACACCCACTATAAGTTGATATAATGTGTAACACAATCATATTTCATTCACACATTTCAGAGCATGAAAAAAATCAAGAAGTATAAGTTTTTCCCAAATATTTTAAATTGGGTTATGAAGTTCCCTTATAGAAATTCGACATCCTTACAATGTCACATGAAAATTCATAAAATGAGTTGATGAGAGATTAAAGGTTATATAATCACATGGAAAAAAATATACAGTAATATGGATGTAGACTAACATATCCCAACATTTAAAAATTGAAATTTAAAGACATGACAAAAAAGAAGTCTTTGATTTAGAAGAGGTGAGTGGAAGGTTCCCTGACCGATTTTGTAACTTACGAAACATTAAACATATAAAATAAAAAACATAAAAAGTAGATGTAAATACCTATAAATTATGTTATATTAAAAAATTAATACATCCATGGTTAGTACATAGACCACAGAAAAGGAAATAGTGACAAATATAACACGAATCTCACGGGAATAAAATGTGAGATGAAAACACCATACCTCATTGTAATCAATGTAGTTGTATGAACAAATGTTTATAACCATGAAATTCAACCCAAAATACCATGAATATAAATAAAATAATGATAATATATATCAAATGAATGTACACAATAAACCACATGAAATAAATAAGTGGTGAATAATGGAAATCACACGGAATTAAAAGTGAGATAAGAAACCCATTACCTTGTGTCCGACGTAACTTGTATGATCTATGTTATTCTTGAATAATAAAATTAAATTTACCTTATAATTCCATAATATAATTTATTTAGTTCATTAATCCTTTTATTTAACTTATTACCTTTCTTTAAAAATTAGATAATTATTTGAGTTAATATCGGGCATTTTGTCATTGTTCAGAACATTAATAAAAAATGAACTTGTTATGATTACAAATTTTCTTTATGGTAAAAATAAAATTATCCCCAGAATTATATTAATGATTTTGATATCAAAGATATCATATATATTTAGTTTTCATGTGTTTATAATATTCTATATCATTTGGAGTTAATAAATGAAACGCACAGTTCATGGAGAAGGTAAGATATACGTATGAATGAACACTACTTCCATTTATATTTTATATATAAATGAATGAGAACATAATAATACATAGATATATTATAATTATAGTAGAATTTATATGTTAGAAAATGTAATTAACTCCATCCTTTCTACGTTACATGAATGGAATGAATAAGTCATATCACTTTGAGGGGGCGGTAGTCCACAATTCCTCAAATGAAATTATCATATTTACACATTATAGAAACCATAAAAGTATGATATCAATGAAAAATATAGAAGTAAAAGAAAATATAAATTTAATATATACCACATGTAAATATAGTTCCTTATTAATGTCCACTATGAGGGGTAGTAAGGGAAGATTTAACAACCATCCTTTCATGAGAATGTAGTTCATCGTCCAGAGAAAAAATATTTTCTTTGACCATTAGATGTATGTGTGTGTAAGTGTAGTTATAATGATTCTCATAAAAAAAATCCTAGTATAGTTAAGATACTAGTGTTGTTATTAAATAATTATGTGAAGGGTTTTTAGGGGGTTGGAGAAGAAAAATAAAACTAAAGAACTTAAGAGAATATGTTGCCATTATATCGGGTAACTCATTTTGGATTTAACCAAAAGGCTTTATTTAAGTGACTTCCCTCTAAGTGAAGGATTATAATTGGAATATAGGGATTCATAGAGATTAATTGGGTAGTGTTTGGACAATAAAAAGGGCCTGGGAGGTGTGAGTAATGGGTTAGAGTTTATGTGTTTTTATATTTGGGAGAAGGGCTAATTAAAAAAGTTTGAAAATATTATTTTATTATATAATTATTTTCTATTTCTAAAGATCCAAAACTCATTAAATTATAAGATAAAATCACTCTTTTTCTAAATGAAATCATTTAATAATAATTGGACAGGTTTGGGATATTTTTTTAATCTTTATGATCTTATATTGTCAAATGCTTCATTAATGATGTAAACACTACATTAGTATTGTGGCTAAAATAATTTTATTTATTTGATGTCTAAATATTATAAGAAAAATACCATGATATATTAATAATTTTAGACTTTAAATTAATATTAATAGATGATGATATAACTCATATAACCCCATATAATAATTGATTTACCAAATGATATATTTGTTTTCCAATTTTGTCATTACATAAAATTAATTAGAATAAAGCGTCATTAACAATAATAAGTGGCTCCATGGGGTCCCAAAATCTTCCCAAGGAAAAACATGGTCGAAAATTTATCAACCAATAGGATTAGGACACATTTTAGGGCAATTTAAGGTTATTGTAATATTATTTTGACACTAAATTGCACTATTTACCTTTAATTGTGGTAAATAAAAGTCAAGAGTTACTATTCCCAAAATTATTTTTATCTTATTGAACAAAATTTTACTTACTAATAAGAACCAAGATTGCAGTATTTTTAAAATTGAATTCATAGAAGTTGTAAAATTTCATTTAAATGAAAAAAATCAGGTTTTATACTAATACTCAATGTTTTCCCTATTCATCAAAAATTGATGTTTTTAGAAAAAATACCAAAAAATCAGCCTTAGCTATATTTTTTATTCCGAATTCATAGATGTTATCTATTTTATCAAATTAAAAACACAGAATTTTCATTAATTGATTTAAAATTAATTTCTGTTGTGAAAACAAAAATCGCTTTTTTATGAAATAATAAATATAAAAAATAGGAATTTTTTATGTCCAATTTCCAATTGAAATTACATCCAATGACCAAAAATGGAATAAATGGTAAAAATAAAATCTATTTAGACTTTTTAAATAATTAGAAATATTATCTACCCAAATAAATAAATTTAATTAAAGGTTGTTTTTAATTAAAATACTGTATTTTTCACTATTCAATGAAAATTGTATTCTATCATAAAAATACTAAAAATTACCAAATGTAAATTTTTATGTCCCAATTCAAAAAAAGAATTTTATTTTTTAAAATATAAAACCTAAAAGTGTCCAAAAAATTATTTAAAGAGTGTTCCTTATCATAAGGCGGTAAATCGGCCTTTTAATGAATATTTTAGTATTTAGGCTTAAAATTAGATTCATTCACATTTTAAGTATCTTACTATAATTGGATAAATGTAAAAACATTTTAGAATCATGTTTAATAATAGTATGGTGTGTTCTGTTCATTCCTTCAAAAACAACACTTAGGAATTTACCACCATTGCAAATAATATTACATTATTATTTTTAATATGAACCAACATTATCGGGAACATATGATTTCAAAGAAATTTTTTTTGTGTATCGGGTATTCCATTGGACATAGAATCCTATTTAAATTATAATTAAAATTTAATTCAAAAATATTAATAAATATGAAAATTTATTGTTCATTATTTACTTGGAATGTCACTACAATACTATAAGAAGGAATCATTATCGGTTGTGTCCCTAGCACCAAGTCAATTGTACACTCTACCTGTCTCTCTGGTTGAAGACTGAAGAAGTTGTCTATGAAAATGTATGAAATGTCCAAAACAATAATTAGAAGATAAATAAAAGAATAAACTTCATTGGGATCAACTAAAATTGTAGATTAAAAAATCCATTGCTCTATGTAGGAATGCCATGCACAACCAGACCTTATGTCCCACTCCCTCTGAAACACACGAGATCTCACAATGACAACATGAAACGAAACATGCTGATGATAACAACAGATCTCATCTCAATGATATATTAGCCAATTATTTCTAATAATGATGAAAAATATATCCAAATGAAGAACTAGAAAATCCCAGACCAATTTTGTATCAACTATAATTAACAAACAAAAGGGAAACTAAAACACCTTCTCTTTCTTCTTACTAAGAGGTATACCTAACTCCATAAAAATGGAATTACTTCCATTGGATGTTTAATAATATATAAACACATTAAAATATAAATGACTAGGAGGAACCAATATAAAATAATGAAATTACTATAGAAGAATAAATAAATATAGTACCTCTCACTATCACTAGTCCTGCATTTACTCACGATGAGAAATCTTGTACCGTGTGAAGGTACTTCACTATGAAGGCTTGTGGTAACATATATATAATATTTTATGTGTTAGACTGCCATGAAGTATCCTTTGGAGCCAAATAACCATGACCATAATGAGACATAGAAATAATATAATAGAATAATTATAAATAGCCAATATTTCCACAACAGTTTTATATCTTCACAGACATAAGGATAAAAATTCTGGCGTGTCCATGGTTTACACAATAATAGGATATCAAAGGTACAATACATGTAATATCATATATTTTTTATGAGGATCATAGTTGTGACCTGCTTCAACTACTCTTGAAATGATTCGGCCACTTTCTCTTCCTCCCATGCATTCTACTAAAGGTACCACTAGATGTAAATGAGAGGTGGAAAAGCTAACCATGTCTACTGTATTCGTCTTGGACATCAAACCATTATCTACTATCTCTTTATTGATAGAATTATTTAATAAAAATAATTGTTCATGATATCTAGATGTAAATAATGCAGTTACATCTGAGCCTTCAACTATTCATTATTTACAATGTTTGGAAAAAACAAACAAGATCATCAAACTGGCTGGTGTACACTGACACCTAATTCACCCCTAATGTAAAAAGAGGAAATCGTGAGATTTTTGTAGCCTCAAAGACTCAGGACATAAATGTTATAAGAAAAGTATTTTCAAATGCTTCCAATCTCTGTCCATGTGTATATCTTCCTGGACAATTCCACCATCTCTTATTGAAACCCTTGATCCTGAACAATGTTAACTTAATGTTGATATTCTCATGTTTTTTAAGAAAATAGAAGATTAATCGATCTTATCTATTCATTACTCCACCTCTTATGTTTCATTCATTCATTCAAATGATGGTGGATTCTCAATGTAGAATTCCTATGATATATCTCTCTATTCTCCATCTCCTAGACGTACTTCAAAAAACACAATCTGAACTTGTGGTATGTTATGATCAAAAACATAAACTGGTTATACTATAGTCTCGAAGAGAATAAGATCTATAAAAAGATTCACTTGGGGAGAATCAGGTGTACCCTCATGAGGAACTTGCTGATGATGTTTTAGAGGCATACTATTGTGAACCAAAACCAAATGAATTATAATACAATATAATAAATCTCATTTCAATACATAAAACCAATATGTATAAAATAAGATTTGAAACATAGACCAACCGAATAAAGACATATCCCAACACCCAATGGAATATTTAGTCTTTTTAGGACAAGAGATGGCTGGGAATATATCACAATATACATCTCGATTCGCAAAAATATTTTATCCAGTCTGTTAGACATCCCAAGACAATGACACTTGAGGAAAGAACTCTTTGGATAAAACATTATAATGAACAAACATGGGTTTCCCTCAAACAAGGAATCTAATCTGATCTATTACATAACATAATTGAATATTGTATCCCCAATGGATAGCGACAAACAACCAAACAACGAAAAACCCATAATGGGGGATATTTTTTCGAATATGAAAAAATAACATGGAAATATATATTCATAATCAAAGAATAAATAATAGTAGAAGATATATATATATATATAGGTTCCATAATTGAATAAATATAGTGGTGAAAACCCATGTAATTAGATTCAAATCAAATAGGAAAGTGCTACTTAAAAGGATAAATAAAACAACAATATACTCTATTTGATAGATTGGGAAACCTCCAACCATCTCACCACTATATACCCAACTAAAGTAACATGAATACTTACAAACTCACTTTGATTCCATTTCTATTAATGTATCAAAAGACATACAAAGGTATATGCACTAACAGAGCGGTGTACAGGGTGTTAACTAACAAGGTCAATAGGATCCAAACAAGGTGATTTATAGTAAGCCTTAGCATAATAATACCCATATGTTCATTTGATTTAAATACAAAATTATAAGATGTAAATATGTATTATAAAAAACATAGTAAACATTTCTTATTTCCATAGTTCTAATGGAAAATAAAGTATATAAATTTTAAGGAACATTTTTCTATCATATTTTATAGGTATCAACATGCACAACCAGGGTAAAAAAGTATAATAACAATCATTTTAAAACAATAGTAGTTATATAACAATCATAATACAAAGTAGTGAAATTCTAATGGTAGTAGAATACTCAAACACAATAATCTATGATCAGTTTCTTATTGTACTTGATGCCAATGATCTATTCTCTATGACTAGGAAAACAACCTAATGTGTGAAACACCAACATTATATTTGAACCTAGTTCCAATAATCTACACTCTAGAATATTTGGATATCCCCAAAAGTGAACCCCCAAAATAGATGATGACCTCCCGCTAATACTGCCACCTAGCCCCAACGGTTACCAAAATGCCCATTTTCTAAAATCATTCAATGATTTTAAAATAACACATTTCATTCCATTTGTCAATAAAACATGAAACACAAATTTTTTACACAATAACTTTTCAACACATGGAAATAATCCTTCCAATTTCATAGAAATTTTTTAATAAATCAATTTATATAAACAAATAAATATGGTTTATCAAGCATCTGATAGATAAGTAACCACATGCCTCAAAACTCAGGTTGTAGATCCTTGCAACGGGATCCAAAAAACAAAACCTAAAAACATCTATGGAAACCGTAGAAGTAAATCTATATAACCATAATGATTAAATTTATAAAAAGGGTTTGGAATAGATTATGAAATCCACATACCTTAAGAATGCACACTAGCTACACCAAAACAAATGGAGAACACTAGCTTGGATATTCCAGAAACTGACACTAGAAATAGTATTAAATAAAATAGAAATTATATCTATCCATCCCTAAATGATAAATTAAAATCCAATGAATTATAGAGTAATAAACAAATAGAATTTTTATGTATTATGTCACCTAATGACCGGAATGTGGATCAATTTTCGAACAGAAATAATTGATGGAGTAGAGGTTATTAATAATTCCACTCAAGTAACCCTAGGTTGAGAGAATGTATTGAGAAAAAAACATAATATAAAATCATCCATGTATCATATTTATTTTCAATTACTGTGACTTTAGATGAAATATAACAAAATTACATGTCACACAATTGTAACCTCTCATTATCATCAAGAAACCCATTGCATCCGGATTGAAAATGGATTTAATTTAATTTTTATATTAGAAGATGTGTAATTCTCTAGAAGATTATTGAATTATTAGGTTTCATGCCTTAAATTACAACAAATATTTGAATTCATCAATATATATATCCTCCCACTTCAATCTCGGCCCGACCTAGACAATGAAAAAGGAAAACCATGAAATGTTTAACAATGTACATACTAGAAGTGAAATGGAATGTTACACATCATCAACCTCCTAAACTAGGGAAACAATTGAAATAATATGATATCTATAATAATAATATAATTTCATAAAAATTAATGAAATAAAACACTCACCATCCAGTCTATATTTATTTATATTCAATTGAAATTCTCATCCAAGTCACCCTAGTGCACCTAGTATGTTTTACTATATCATCAAATCAACTCCACATAAATCTAATATCATATTTTTTTAATATTTTTTTTTTCATTATTTATCATTATATAATATGTCTCATTAATGTATTATTTTTCCTAATTTATTTTAACTCACAGAAATTTTGGAAATGTGTTGGCCTTCTCAACATCGAATCTATAATAATGAAGAAAACTATGAAATCACATTCAATATTTCAATTAAAACCTATAATCAATTATCAATTCTAGGATGAATTTTAGTTATTTTCTAAAAATATTTCAAATATAGGAGTTATGATACATAATCAAGAGTGTTTATTAACTAAAATAATTAGGGAACCTCAATATTTCTATTGACCTATTTTGAGGGAATAATAAAAACGTTCTATGTTTTTTTTATATTACTGGAAATTATAATGTGACTTTTGTGTATAACTTATGTTAACATAGTAAGATTCAGTAGTATGTGATAATTGAAATTACGGTGGTGCAATTTATTCAGGGGTTATGACTTAATTCCATAACATTTTTTAAATTATATTTTTTCTTAATTATTACTATGTTTGATTCCTTAATCCACATGCAACACTAAACTAAAAAAATCAGAAACATATGACCATCATTAAATAAATTATATGTTGATTAAAAAATATACTAAATAAAAATATATCAAATAATTTATAATTTCATTTATTTAGAGGGTATATAATTAATATAATTTAATATATCTAAAAAAAATATCTTAAATAATTGGTAAAATTATTATAAACTTTTATCAGCAACATTTATATGATTACTCTGATAATATATCGTATTAAAATAAATGAACTAACATATTAAAAATATTAACATATAAATATATAGGAAATATTATAATGAACACTTAAATAATAAAAACAACATTTTGCAATAAAAAAAGTTTACCATTATATTTTAATTATTTATTTAAATTTGTAATAATAGAAATTAACAGTTATATTTTTAATAAATTAATATGAATTTTATTCCATTTATCAATATTATCATATGGATAATTTCATATATTTTTTGACATAAATAAATTTTTCTTAAATTGTGAAAAATAGAGTTTTAAATAAATCATATCGTTTATCAAAATATCAAGATGTTGGTGAAATATTAAGACAATTAAAAAAATTTCATTACTAAATAACTATTATATAATAGTAATATTAATTTATATATATAATTATTAATTTATAAAACCTATATTTAATACCTTAAATGATATTTTCCAAAATAGGAAACAATTTCTTTACTTTCTTATATTGAAATATTATTTTTTTTGATTTAATGGAATACCACATCGAAGTTATGTTATTTATAATAAATAAATATATATCATTGTAAAAATTTACAATTTAAATTTTATTTTACACCTAATTATTATGTTTAAAAATATAATTTTTATAAAAATGGGGTTTAACTCGTTACATGCCCTAATGGTAAAATTTATTTTTCTTACACATAGAATTTTTTTGATAAAATATATTTAATATTTTTAAAAATTACATTAATAAATATTATATCATTGAATATTTATTTTATAGTCATTATATGTAAGTTAGACTGGTAAAAATTACATACCACGATCAAATAAAAAATAATAAAACATTAATGTCTAAATATAAAAGAAATGAAAATTCGTTTACTGTATCTATAAAATTTTTTAGTAAAGGGATTATAGACATTACCTTCACCAATATGTTATTTTCAATTTTTTATTTCTCTTGACCTGTGAAACATGTTTTAACATTATATTAAGATAAACACTATACAATAAATCAATTCTCATGACTTATAAAAGTGCCCTTTAACTGGACATTCATTTCCAATCGAAAATTATTCATTACTATTGAAACTATTCCATATTTGATTCCAATATAATCCTATTTCATGTTCTTTATCATATAGTAATAATAAATTATTTCAATCATGTAATTTGTATGGAGTCCTCTATGTGGATACTTATGTCCTCTAACATATTTTATTTTCTATATTAATTTATGAAATATAATATTCACATTACAATATAATGATATCCTTATTACTTGTATACATAACTAAATTATTAAAATTTTATATTTTTTTACCACATATCCCATTTTCAATTTATAAAAATGGGAAAAAATGTCAACTGGCAAATATTGTCTTAATAGTGTAACGTATCTCACTTTTACTTCATGAATATTGATTATTAAATAAACACTATCGAACATATTAATCAACAAAAAAGTAACTAGAAATTAAAATAATATTTCAAATTTAATAATTTTGTTCAAAATTAAATGAAATTATTTAGTTTAGTCATCCATTAATATTGTTATAGTAATGTGTGGGCCTGTTTAACAACCTAATTGAAAAGGTTATAAAATAATATCAAGGATTTATTTTAGTACATAATTACTAATTATATATGATATAAAAATGTAAATAATTTTATTTTGTTCTAGAATATTAATATTAATATGGACCACATATTTTGAATATCATCATTCATTTATTAAATATCACTAAACATTATTGTAAATAGTTTTATATGTAAGAACCATGGCTTAAAATATCATAACATGAAATTATATCATCATAAAATATCTTTAAAATTTAATTATTATACAATTTAATTCAATGTTATGATGGAATTTGGGATATGGTTGTTGAAAACCATTGATTTTATGAAATTAGTTAACACTGGTCATGATTACTCACATGTATAAAAAAATAACAAAAATCCAATTCATATGTATCTATTGTTTATAAAAGTAATTTGGAATCATTTTTATATTTTTATATATGGTTATTAAATTATTAATTTAGATTTTATTGTTCATTAAACATTAATTAAGATCATGTTTGGGTATCGGGGAACATAAAATAATTGTTTTTATAACAATGTATATAATCTATGAGACATGTTTGATATTATGCACAATCGTTTCCCTTATACAGGGTATTAAATACAAAAATTATGTAACATACAATGAATATCATTCACAACATTATATTTTCATGTCCATTCTGGAAAACAAACCTATTTATACGTTACCATTTCAATAAGTGTTTTCTGAAGATCAATTCACATTAATTGATTTATGATAGTTTCAATGACCATATTTGATATAATATTTTCACATTATACTCTATGATGTTTTTATTTTTTTATCACTTTATTATAGGTATTTAAATTTATACCAAATAATCAAATTTATAAATATCCCTTGCTACATGAATTATAGTATTCGTACAAGGTTTTATTTACAAATGTTTATTTACATTATGTTTCAATGTTATTCTATTATAATAATTCTTATATCATTGATAAATGGTTATATTTATAATTTCATAAGTTTTTAATTGTATTATCTCTAGATAACTTTTTTTTAAGTAATGATTTATTCTCTAGGAAATGTTTTCCCAAAAAAGTTCTATATTTTTATGAAAAATGTATTTTGTCATTTAAAAATTGGATTTATTTTATTTTAATGTCAATAATAGAAAAAATAATTCCTTTCTTATTTTAAAACCCAAATAAGTATTTTCTCATGCTCTTCATCACCCATATCTGAGATGATACATGACGACATCTTTTTATAATGCGGGTTTTCAATAAATGAATTTCAAAACATTACGAAAGTGTTATATAATTTCAATAATAAAACTTTTTCTCTTCTACCATGAATTCATTATTTATAACCATTATTTGTTTTCAGATATCTATATTTAAATAAATATTTTTCAATGTTATCAATTATCTTTTTTAAGAATTTTTTTGAATTATAAGGATCTAATGTTGAAGATTATTTTTAAGCATAATGTTTTTTATTGTCTTTTCATATAACATTTTTTAAATTAGTATATATTTTTAAATGACGTAATAATAAATTTTTTAGTTAAATATAATTTTTTTTCAATTTTAACTTTTATATTTAAAAATTAATGTTCATGCTGACCATAATTTCATCATTCATGATTAGGATAAAAGTGTTTTCTAAAAATTCATTTATGTTTTCATGATAATTTTCTTCATTATATCTAGAGGATTTATTTTTAAGGTAATTGTTATTTATGAATAACCTACTAAATATTCTCATGAAAAAACTCATTCATGTCATTTAATTTTTGGTATAAACTATTCTCATTTTTGATGTCAAATTTGGGTATATCATATAGAAATGGTAATAAATTCATTTTCATTTACATGGTTGTTAATAAAGTTATAAATTATTATATTTAAGTGTCACAAAAATTTATAGATCAATGACGTACAAGGTCTTATATTACCCTTAAATGCATTGTTAATGTTTATAGATAATGATATTAAGAAGTTAAAAGTGTGGAGTTATCCCAGGTGAATGGTCACATGAGAGTACATATCTCATGTCAAAGGAAACATGAGATGATTTATTCCAATAAAAGTTGTACATGATAGTATATATCCCCTAAATAAGGGTATATAAAGGGACTAATCTATATCCAAATGTTACATGATAGGATTTATCAAAATCGAAAAGGTAAATTAGAGGATTTATCACCAGATATATAGTACATGAGAAAATTTTACCCAAGTTAAATAGTACATAAGAGTATTTATATAATGATAAAAAAAATGTGGGAGTATTTATCTCCTGAAAAGAGGTAGAAATGATGAATTTTTCCAAAACAATTGGTACATGGGATATTTCATCCAAATCCCAAAGGTACACATGAGTATTATCTCACAAAAAAGATGTTAGATCGGATAATTGGCCAACCCTACTGGATAAGGAATATTATAGTTAGGATTCATGAAAAATGATTCCTATGAATTTTTTAGACCAAAAACATATTTCCTTTTATTATGGATATAATTATTATACGTATATTAGGATTATTGTCCAATGATTCCTCTTGTAATTCATATTTTATGTATTTGTACATTTGAGATTTCATTTCATTCTAAATTGTCTTATAGACAAACCTAATTATTTCATTCGATTTTAAAAATATATTAACCATATGATCTTGTTTTCGATAAGAATTATCATATTATACTTGATGATATATAGATATTGATTCAAATATGTATAATTTAATCTTTCCTAATTCCAATGATTCCATTCAACATGTTTTAACGGTATATTGAAATTTTGGGAAATATGTACGGTATAATATATGGGTTTAATTATGGATAAATTTTAAAATATGTTATAATATATACTCATTATGGAACTAATATTGAAATAAACAAAACCAATTGGTTTTCTATGTTTTTTGGAGATATTTTTTATTTGAAATTCTAATGAAAAATATGGGATATATTATCATTTATAATCTCAAAGGGTATCATAATGAATTTTTAAGAGTTTTTATTCTTGCACTAGACCTTGGTGTATGTGAATGGGGCCCTTACTTTTTTATCAAAGAAGTGGTTAGTTATTTTTTTTTTGAAATTTTCCGGGATTCTTATTTGAGAACATTAGTGAAAACCCTTGGGGAAATTATTAATGATAAGAATAATTTTAGTTCATAATATTATAAATTTGGTAAAAGTTTCATTATATGGAATTACTATAAATAAAATATATGTCAAGAAATTGTAATGTGTTTACTGTTACGTCACAAATATAGCATGGGTAAATGATCTTGAAAAAGGTTGTTTTAGTGTTAATACAATCATCAATCGAGTACATAATGGGTTGGCCTGATACTACCGAACTATTTAGACACATCCAGAGGATATTCTTTTGATAATAGCATCTCTTTTGAAAAACATTTGAAGTATTTTTTATAATAAGGAAATTTGTTATGGAATATATTTAAATAAAACCAATAAAATCTAAAAGTGAATGGATATAATATAACATGAACTATAACATATTATAATAGTTTTGTAGAGTATTCTATTTTTATTAATATTTTTATTATAATTATTGTTAATAAGTTATCATAAAGATTTAATTATACATGCCTTTATAATAACATTTTTTTTATTTATAAAGGGTCAAGATATAAAAGGATAAAAGTTGATATAGTATGTGAGGTATTATTTTCTAATTTAACTAATGAGAAATTAAATTGGATAGAATATTTTGTTGAAAATAAAATTCTCATTCTCACCCTACTATGTGAAATTATGATTAATAACATGATTATTTAAAAAAATATGATATACCATATATGGGAAGGATAGAGAATTATAGAATATTATGTGATAAAGACGATGATTGAAAGAATATTTAACATAATACATGTAAAAAATTTGGGAAAAACACTAAAGGGAATGTCGTAGTGGAAAAAATAATGTTTTTAAAGAGTGGAATGATTAGACATAAATCTTATGATTTTTGATCTTGGGGGAAGAATATGATAAATTAAATTTATGGAATCATTTTCCATTTACTCAAATATATATAGCTTAATAATTATGAAGATTGATTCCTTAACTGAGTAGAAACAAAGGATAATAAACAACAACGACCTCTTCAACCAATAAAAATGTAAAAATAAAATGATTTACCTACTACTAAATATATTTCATGAAAAAACAACAGAAAATGTGCAATAATATTTAACTATAGATTTGTTGACATCGAATTGGAAATCTTTGTTCAACCAACATTGTAGGTAATGTATTTTTTACAAAACCATCAAAAAAACATCCCAATTATTTTATATTAACTTCTACTATTATTGAATGAAAATTTGAGGTTAATGGAATTTTCTTCACTGAAGTATTATTGTCACTCTTTTATATAGATTCAATGTCATTAGGGAAATTTATTTCTATTCTCCACATATAATAAATATAAATCAGAAATGTAGTGAAATAAAATTACAAATTTCATAATATTATATAATCATCTATAAGTGATATAACAAATATAAAATATTTTTGAATACTAATCACATTATAGTAGTTATTACAATTAATCATGAAGAGAGTTTAACTCCAAAGATTAGATAATAATTCTATATTTTAATTGAACTATTTAGGGAGGGAGATTTTTAATGTCTAATCATGATTGATATCACTCAATATTTTAGGTTATGATTCGAAAACATCTATGTGATACACTTAGTTATTTTAAATAGTAATTTATAATAAAAAATACGAGGATTCAATTTATTTAAGATAGATTGTAATTCAATGATATTTTGTAATATATTTTCTAAATTACTATTATGATAAATATATTTCTCCACAGAGAACATCAAACTAAAATGATCTCGGAGATATTAGATAAACATTATTTGGTGTTAATGAAACATGAATACCTATATTATCTTATCATATAGTAATCAATTAAAATTTCATATTTTAAATTATAAATAATTAAATTTTATTTGTTCTCGAAAATATTTCCATTCTTCAAATATCGTTATAAACAGATAATAAATTAAATTGGGTACTTTTAAAAAATTATTATGATAATATATAACTGTAAAATATATTAACTAATTGATTTATATTTACTAAATTTGACATTGATATGGAATAATACTATAATCACATAATTATAAAAATTGTATTCTTTAATAAACATAGTTTTATATTAAATTATTCATTTTCTATTAAAATATAAATGTATAATTTTTAGACTATTAATTTTACCATATTATCGACTAATTTTATTATTATATGTCAATATAGTTATATTTTAATTTTTTATATTTATATAAAATAATTTCTTTGAGGTGATTAGTGAAGAAAACCGAGTTTACTAAAATTAAAATGTTAATGGATATTTCAAGAATTTAATGTATCTTGAAATTTCATAAAAAAAATTGTTATAATAATTTTGAATATTGATTAAAATTATATTTAAAAAAATACAAATAGAAATTTTTAAAATTTATTTTTAACAATATAAATAATATTTCCCAATAAGTGAAACTATTTTTTTTCTTTATATTAAATATTATTCATCAAAATATGGTATAGAACATCTATTAAAGACAAATAAATTTAATTGGTTTCCTCATAAACTAATTTATATCAATAAAATAATACCTGATAATTATTAGATCCCATGAAGAAATGTTAGTCATGAAAATATAGTTTTTCTAAATATATATTTTTACAAATTACATTTTCATATGATAAATTATATTTTTCTTACGCATAAAAATATTATAGGATAAAATTAATTTTATAGTTTTAATTGAAAAATCATATACATGAAATATGGGATATTCTAATTTTATTCATTTAAAGTATATTAACTGTGTGAATATTAGTTTCCCCAATAAAAAAATTAGAACATTGAAAATTATAAGAGTAGGAGACATCAAACTATGTTTAAAAAATGTGTTAAAATGAATATATAAGGTATTATAAACCATATATAATATTGAAAATCATTATTTATTTATTTTACTATTCCTGACAAGCCCAAAATTTTCTCACATTTAATAAAGAAAAAATATTTAAAAAAATGCCATTCTCGCCACCTATAAAAGAGTCATCCCACCACCCCATCATGAACAATACAAAATTATGATTTTTTTGTAAGAATCTACACTATTTAATTTCTTATGAATATTGTTCCACTTCATTGAGATTTTTCTGACAACAATATATCCTAATCTCTTTATTATTATATTTAAGCCTTGATGGGAATGTTTTTGTCCTCAATGTTTATACTAATTTTCCTGAATTAATATTATTTTATATCATGCATTCTATAATATAATCTTCTTATAACTATATTTTTACATAATTATTTAATTTATATTTTTTTATAATGATAATGGAGTTACTTTTTTAGAGATACACCATAAATATACACAATAAGTGGTGAGTGGAGTTATTGAAATTTTCTCCACTAACTAAACATCCCACTTTCAGTTATAACAAGCTTCAGTTCGTTACTTATCTCATGCAAATAACATAAAATTAAACCATAAGGAATAAAAATATATATAGTGTTTGTGGAATATAAGTCCCCTAGTCTAATAAATAATCATCATCTCTATGATTTTGGTTATTTTCAGTAGATTAATCCACTTAGCAGTGACTTCTAGTCCATATATATACTGCATTACTATGTTAATATAGATGATAGTTGTTAAAATAGTGTACAAAATTATAATTTGGGATCCATCATGGAATTACAAAAAAAATACATTCTGTTCTTTTACCTTGAATCATTTTTAATCATATATGAGAAGATTGAGAGATTATAATTTCGTCACACTATAAAAAATTCGAACTAATTAAATGAATAAAAATTTATGTAAGATGATATTAAAAGAATACATATGAAGGGGATTTATCTAAATCAAAAACACATATGATAAATATTTCACAACTATTTATTGTTATTATTCCTCTTCCTTTCATATAAAACATGGAATAAAAAATGTTCTTTTAGAGATAGTTATTTAATATTGTTTAAGATACATATATTTTTCCCCAAAATCCATTTTCAAACATTGCTACGCTACATAAATGCATCAAAAACATCTCAGTAATTTCATATTAAATAATTAATAAAATATGAGATCATAGGCACACGATTTTTTTTAAAAAACCTTGATAAAATTATAATATAATAAATTATTAATTTATTTGATTCATGTCTCAGTACATTATTTATATAATAATGTATTTAATATAATAATTTAATCATTTAATTAAGTATGGTATTTATCAATTAAAAACACACTCAAGTGCTTCTATAGTAATGAATACTTGTTCACACCATGACATTACCCATTTTGTATCATCACGTATACAGTTTCCATTTTTTGAAATCATATATATGAAATGAACCATATAGATTATTTGATTAATGTATCCAAATGTCCATTCTCCTTCTTCAGATAACTGATTTGATTCGTGTAGTCAATTTTACCATGCAATGAAATTGATACATGTATGAATTTAACTCATGTATCTAAAATTGACATAGCTGATAAAAATCACATTACTAATATCATGAAATTTTCAAATCATTTATCTTATTATCCAACATAACTTATTTACATAGCCTATTGATAAACATATATAATTTATCACATAGGAAGTCTCATCAACATATGTTATTTCCATGTAGCTGATTTTGTGACATAGCCATGTCACATAGGGAAGTGAATAAACTAAGACATTTACAATAATGAATAATAAATATGTTAAATATTCATGTAGTAAAATTATTTACAAATATTATTTTCCTAGAATTAAATAAATATCATCCCACATTAATGAATAAATGATTTAAGGATTTCATAACTGAATTACTTGAAAATTATACAAAACCTAATGAACATGCTTATTAAAATAATTATTAAATTATGAAATGGTATTTTATATCATAAAAACATAAAGAACATGGTGTATGATGGAACACAATATGTATTCCAATAATATAACATTTTTTGTTGATTAAAAATCCATATAATATATTAAACACCAAAATTTTAATTTTTTTAACATTCATTTTCACAAAACTAAAAAAATTTCTTTTTTTGAAATCCCACCCCCTTAGTTTGAAATCCCTCCACTTTTTATAAATTAAGGGATTAAAAACTTTTAATAACCATAATATAAAAATTTATAACTTATCACCTTTTTGGGTAAATATAATGGAACGGTAAGCTGAAGAGAGACACATAATTTAGCACTTTTAGAGTAAGGGTATATTTATATATAATTCTAAACTGAATTTTGAATTACTGAAAAAATGGAATTTGGTTAACAAAATATATCGATAAAAACATTAAATGAAAATGGTTATTAAGAAAAAATAAATTAACAGCGGACATTAGATGACATAAATAACTAAGAATATTCTAAGAAATAATTAACATCAACTAAAAAAGACTTCATTCATCGATTGTTAACAATTAAAAATATATATAAAATTTACTCCAATCAACATAAAAAAAAGATATAGGATACCTAGTCTTATGGATTGGTTAAAACTGAAAAGGTGGATTATGTGTAGCTATTTTAAACGTAGTTATTATTCAAGAGGTAGTTGGAGATTCCATTTGAGATGGAATCGCTTCTGTCTCTATCACTAGAGTATCTCCACTATTATATCAAAAACATATTTTATATCTGTATAATGATAAAAACCAATATGATTAATCTCATTATTCTCTAGAAATACACTATAATAATATATTTGTGTATCTTGAAATACAATTTTTTTAATTATTTAGATGATGAGGGTTCTTCAATAGAATATTTAGTAAATATTGTTGAATATACATTGGCTAACAAAATTTTATTGATAATATATGGATCATAAATATATTTGATTTTATATCTAGTACCTATGAATGTTTTAGGAGCCCTACGAACATGATAAATTCTTTTCTTCAAATGAAATAATTATCATATACACATGTAATTTGTTTGGAAAATGTCTTCATGTGAATATTAAACAATTATAATATAGTCTTGTATTTTTACGTGATAAACATGCTATAAAAATAATATAATAATAAATTGGAATTATTCATGGTGTATAATATAAAACATTAAGTATTACTAACTAAATGTGGACATAGAAAATAAGTAATGTTCGTAGTAGACAAAACTAATTGATTTTTGTTTAAATAATCCTTAGGATTCGGTCAACCAATCTCTGTATACTGATCATTCATTAATTTGATATATTATTTCACTCTATCAATTAATGATATTTTATTTATCTACTATTTTTAAATTTTTGGAAGGCTACTCAACTAGGATTGATGAACATGATCACTATAAATAGTTGGCTTAGTAGGAACCAGTATAGGTTCAACTAAAATATGGAGAGGGTGAACGGAAAGGATATGCCATATAGGAATATAGATATCTAAATTCATTCATGTAACTGGAACCGACAAAACATGGCCATCTAGAGTTATTCACATGTTTTCTCTGGTAATGAATTTTCATAAACACCTTCTACTTATACATATTACTTTTTATAATTAGTTAAATAGCCACATATGTTTTTTGGATACTTGACACATTGATTTAGAAACCATTCCTTTATTTTATTTTATGAAATCTTTGATCTCATTACACTCTCTGTTATATTTCATAAAAGATACCTCGATTTCATTTATAGACATATAATATCATATACCAATATTTCAAATATATTATATATTTTTTTGAAATTCACATACATGATCCATATAATATAAATCCACTATAAATATCGTAAGGATGTTACACTACAAAGAATGAATTTGCAAGGACATAACATTCCATTATGAGATCATCTAATGAACTATATTCTAAAAATTAGTAATTAATGAAGGCTCTGATGTGGTATATTCTTAGAGATATGAATTTTTGATAAATTCAATCTGAAATAAATGATAACTTCTTTAAATTTGGAATGTTTCCTTTATTTTAGTCTTAAAATACTTAATCCCATCATGTATTTTTTGAGAATGGTCTCATTGCACTAGTGGAATATTCTAAAACATATATCATTGATATTAAGCCATTACATGAATTTTATTAAATTCAGATTTTGTTGGAAAAATATCTTTTAATCCTTTTACAAGAGTCATCATCTCATCATGACTCTTAGAACATACTTTAGAAGAAATATACTAGACAAGAGGAATTGATGTAATATTATTTATCAATGATTTTTTGGTATCTAATTACAAAATATTATCAATATAAACCTTTGAAATTCATATTTACTTGATATATTAAATTTTATCATTAGGTTAAATGATATTTATCATTAAATCATTGAAATATCCATTATGGTAATAAAATTTTTGAATTATAGATGAGACAAAAGATGTAATTTAAAAACTATCACTGCTTTTACAAAATGTGGGTGAATATTTATGAACAATAGCTAGTAATTATGTCATCGATGGTGTATGAGAATGCTCAACCGTATCTATAACCATATCACATTCCTTATAACTATTAGCATATGATCATGGAATAATAAGATTCCTTGTTTTAACATCATCCTCAGTATCATATTTTCTATGATCATTATAGAAAATAGGCGTCGCGTCAATGGATTCCCTTCATGAAATGTAAAATTTCTCTCAAAATCAGTATCTTCAAATTGATATTATTCACTATATTCATAAAATTAAAATTTTACTAATAGTCCCTTATGACTCTGAACTGGTGAAACCACAGTTTGACATACCATAGGAAACTGAGTCACTATTCTACAATACATAGTCTCAATCACCTCCATAGAATACACCATCTCAATAAGTGTTTCATCTCTAGGTGGTGAGAATAGAAATTTCATCCACTAGGACACATAATATTGGCCATTATATTTAAATAAATTATAAATAGAGTCCCAAACATAGGCAATATTTTTCAGAAGAACAATAGATATGATTTTCCTTATGTGACACTTCCTAATATATCCCTCATTAAGATCCACCTATTATATGGTTTTATCTAGGGATACCATTATACTATAAGGAAAAAAATTAAGAATTTATTTTCCATTATATAAGTGATTCATAATTCATATCATGTATTTCGGAATATTATGCTTGAAATTATTAATCTTAACATACAACTTGTACAAGTGATAAAGTATAACCATCTCCGTATCATCATATATTGGATCTATCACAGACTATAATTTTTTTTTAGTAAAATGATTCACCGTGTTGGAAAATCCATTAAATGTTTATTATGAAAGGTATATATTTTATAAAAGATCATTAACACCTCCATATGTATATCTGAGCTAATACCAACACGGTTCTTCGTAAAATTAAACACCTTCTCATCGGTACATGAAGTGACCCATCCAACAAACTAAAAAACAGGACGACCTAGACTGTGATATTTGCTAACACAATATCATTTGTTTTATTAAATTTTAATTTATATTTCCTCAGGAACTAATTAACATCTTCATCAAATAGATGACAAGTGTTTTCTCATAAAAATTTATAATCCCATCCCAGTAATTTAAGCACATAATTTAAAAATATCTATGTTTACTTCAAACAGTTCATTTTGACTTCCATCCCTCTATAAAAGTATTTATCATGAAATTTAATTGAATTTTCTTGAAAAACCATTGAATCCTTTATTTTTTCAGATATATATTCCCAGGGAAAATAGTTTAGTTGGAGTTCAATCAGGTTTTCCATTTTTGTAAGTGATTGTTTGGAATCAAAGAGAGGATACTAACAAGAATACAAAAAAAATAGAGTGATGAAAATGTTTTAGATCATCAAAGAAAATAAAAATAATCATACATACACAAATAAGTTTTGGGATAATTATGAATTATAAAATAAAATTAAAAATAACCTAAAAATAATTTTCATTTTCTAAAATTGGTATATTTAAATAAATAAAATCAAGGATTTGGTTTCCAAACAATCATAAACCCAAGTCATTAATATATAAATCAAAACATTGTATTCAAGGAAATATGAAAAGGTAAACTTATTTAAATCATAATATAATAAATTCTCAATTAATAAAATAAAATTATTAATATTCAAGGATATTAGTGATAATAATTACTAATTGATTCTCATTAGAGAAAACTCAATATTAAAATAATAGTATTGAGTTTGATCTCTAAAGAAATGATGTCTAAAATATATATTATTTTTTCTCAAATGATTTATCAATTTCATATGAATACTTATAGAACTTTATTTTTTTCTATTTTAAATAATAATTTATAATTAATGAATCCAAAATCCATCAATAACAGATTGATTTAAAATACCTGTACACAATAACTACTAGAAGAAAAATAATATACTTAAATTGAAATTTATTTTTATTTTTTATTACATTGGGATTCCAAATATTTAGATCAAAATGGAATATTACTATGTTATTCTTAATATCTAGATGAAAAACACATAATTCAACATCATAATATGATGTTAAATTAACATCATATGGGTATAGAAATTGTTTCATTTAAATAGCATAAAATTATTCTACAAAATATAAATTGATATTTCTTAGTATCTTCATGAAATAAAAATCAAGAATATAATAAGTACACAATATATTGTTTACATGTAGTCAAATACAATAGAATTCCAATTATTTCTTTGTAAATAATATTATTGACCATTTTCATAGAATCCTCAAATTTATGATTCTCATTAAAACTCATTAGAGTAGTTTTTAAATTACTATACTCAACTCAAAATCATATAATTAACTCATGTATGTATTTTTTATGATTTTTCACATTGAAAATGCCTTTTTGATAAATCTGAATACTATGAGGATAATTTAACTCAATAATTATATTAATTTAAAATTCAATTTCATGTGTTTTGAATATTATTTATAATATTTTATAATTGTAGAAACAAAAAACAAAAACTCATTATCTATATTAACTAAAACAATATCAGAAGATAATTTATCCTTAAATAATGTTTTATATTATATACCATATGAATAAAATTCTGATAATTAAAAAGAACTTAAATATTCATACCATGTCCATGGTTCATTTTAAGGCTATGAAAATTATTTATACGATTAAAAACATAATTTTTTAAAATTGGGTTTTATAAAACTTGATGGTTCTTAAATGTAAATGTTCTCTATAATAAAATAATTTAAATATCATATTTTAAATACCTAAAATATAATGTTATATTCATATATGATGCCTATAATTAAATAAACATATTGGATTATTATCAAGGTATAATTCAATGGATACTTAATGTTATATACCAATTTTCTGATTAAAATAAATAGCTACTGATCTATTCATATTAAAAGTGATATTTTAATAATATTCATATTTATTCCTAAAATTCCACTTATTACCAATCATAGGATTCTCATAGGTTGTATCAACTAAATACCATGACATGTACCTTTTGAGCTAGTATAATTCATCTTGAATAACTAAAACAGACAAGATTCAATTAATAAATTATTTCAAATTTAGGTCCTAGATGAGATATAAAGGACGAAAACTCTATAATATTACCCAAAATATTTATAGTCTGAATATCTTCATCTAAAAATATTATAACTGTTTCTAAGGGATGGTTATTGATGGTTCTATGATCGCTAGGAAGAACACATTACCAATCGCTAGTATCCATACTATAGGTTGTGGTTCTATAATATCATATTGTAATTAATAATTATATTAATTGTCAACAGTATATTCATGTCTCGTGTTTTAGAAATAATCACATAATTCAACAGTTTGATTGATTTTTTGATCAAAATTTCACATCAACCAAGCATCACATGATTTGATTCATCAATAATATTTAACCTTTTATTGAATACAGTATATTCCTTTGATGTAGTTGAAAAACCAAAATATATTCTTTAATTAGCCTCTTAATTAAATATTTCTTTCTTATCCAGGGTATTTTTAATATAAAACTTTCATCAAAATACATTAAAATATCTATCTTTTGGAATTCATTTATTTTATATCTCATGGATTATTTTCTTCAAAATATGTTTTATTTTACCTCCATTTTTGACATAACATGATTTATTCATATAATAATACAATAAATGTGTAGGAAAGTTAAATTCATATACCATTTTTCTAGAAATTTCATACAATATAATATTCCTCCATTTGATAACACCATTTTATTGAGGTTTTCTAGGGAAATAAAATGTGTGTTTCATAATATGTTTTGAAAAATATGAAATTAACTCAAGGGTATAAAATTATAATCCATTGTCACATATTAAGGTAATAATTTTGGAATATTCATATTTTATAAAAAATTTGTAAAAATTTATAACAACTAAATACGATAAAATATTAACACTTAAAATGAAATCATAAATAAATATAGAAATTCCATTATCTATATAAAAAATTAAAAAAATCTATTTGGCTTGAAACTCATGATGTCCTAATCAAATCTATTGAAATATTTTCTATGGGTATTGATATAGAAACCTCTTTGATTGGGTTGAATATTGACTTATGCATCTTGTTAATTTTGAATGCATCACATAGTTTATTTTCACTAATTTTAATATTAGTTAATTTTGAATCTAAAATATTTTTGGACCATTTTCTCAATGAATAAACTTTTCAATTTCCGAACATTATATTCCTACAATAAGATTCATTTTTTATAGAGACATATATTGTTTTATCTAATGAATTAATTTTGATCTAGATTACAAAACTTATATGTTCTAGGTGACTTATGTTTTTACTATTATCTTTACATAATTTGCATTAATATATTGAAATATAAAAAACCATAATAAAAAAGTCGAGGGATATATAACAAAACATATGGTAAACCATCAATAAAGAGACGTTTGATTACAAATACATATATTATATTTATAACTAATCTATCTACTATAATGTTTCCATTTTTATTGTCACAAAAGGTTATCTAAACTCCATCTACATTCTAAAGGTAGTGAAAATTAGTGAAATATAAAATAATATGCATTTACATTCAATTATATGTATACCATTTATCATTGATTCCCATGGTAATTTTTTTCTATAAAAAATGTTAATCAATAAAATTTTTTGTTACCCATATTCTATTAGGGCCCAAAATGTTAGAAATAAATTATTTGGGAATCCAAATCTATTAGAACATTCCATAATTTTCGAAGCTAAATTTTTAAAAAGAAAATATTTGAATTATAAAAATTTAAATACATATAATTGATAGTTTATCTAACTAGAATTTGCATCATTATTTATTATCTCTATATATTGGAAAATGATATATTTTAAGAAAAGTTTTATATTTGGGACTCTGAAAAAAAGTAATATTTATAAAATATTAGTTTTTTAAATATTATTTTGATGATATTTATTAAAGAAATGATTTAAATTTAAATAATTATTTTTTTTGATAAAAACATAGTTAACATATTTTCAATAACTAACCTCTTTTTTGAAATATTCTATCTTATTACCATTTTCTACAAAAAAAATGAACCCGTTTTTTCTAGCTATATTTTAAATTCCTATATTTTATTATTTTAATCTTCCATTTCATTATAAATAAAACAATTTAATTTTTATGATATTTAGTAATTTTTATTGAGTATTCAAAGATTGTTTTAGGAATTGTGTAATATTCATTTAATTGCTCAACTGATGTAATTTCATTTTTATATGCAGGCTGATGATAATAACAATAATAAGAATATACCTTGTTAACTTATTCTATAAAATTCATATTTATCATCCTATTATAATGGTGAACCAATAATTATAATAATATAACATCACTATAATCCTCAAAATCACTCCATGGGGCCTTCATAGATATCATTGATTTATTTTTCTGACCCAGCTTACTGAAAGATATTTTTTTTTATTTCTTATTATCACGGTGTTATAAACAATCCCGTTTAATTTTTCAAGGATTCCTACATTTATTGAATATATATTATTTGGAATTACAATAAAACATAATATATATAATGACTAGATTCTTATTAAATCTTCTCTAATAATTAAAAAATTCGGAATTTTCTTGAACAGTAAGGAATATCACTTTCCAAAGAATAAATGTTTGATGTTTTTTTATCACATGACACATCATTTGGAATTAATTTTTACATCATGTCACATGTTGTTGTTTATATTGTAATGATTTATTATACTTATTAAATAAATATTATATATAGATTTAGATTTAATATCTTTTCCATACATTATAATAGTTCCTATAATTTATGTTGTTTTTTAATTCATCACCTATATGGATTTTATGATAGAAGATTTAATTCCATTGCATCAAGTTGATTGAATTCATAGAACATTCATAGCATGATATGCATTAGTTATTTGTTCTCCTAGGGAAAAAACTTTGTTTACAATCATGGTGTCAGTTCCACTTAATTGGATGTTGCAATTTCCTTTAATAATTTGGATGGTATCTAACATTAGATTGGATGTATTATATTTGAGTGCTCTAAAAATTTCTATATATTTATATGAAATTTAAATGTTAGTTCTCATTGCATTGAATTTTTAGGATCGTTAATGATTATTGAAATTAACTAAAAGTAATAAAAAAAAGTATAGTTGTCTTAGATTTCACATTTAAAACATCATTTTTTTGGGCTCTGCAACCCATGTTTCTTATTTAGTATTTAGAATTTGAAAAAGAATCCTGGATTCAAAATAAAAATTTATACCATTTTTCTATATTTAGACATTCATATGATTCTTATAGAAAATATTGTTAACAATATTAAAATATGTATACACAATACACATACTATCCCAATATTAAATCATAGATTCAATTTTTAGAAGATATTTTTAATTAAATCGTTAATAGTTTATAACTCAATAGTCACTACCTCTAATACCAATATTTTATAGAGATTGACTGTATAATGATTAGAGAGGGGTGAATTGAGTCCTCGAAATTTTATTCACATACAAAATCACTACATTTATGTTATAAAAATATTATGTAAATCCATTTTCTCATGAACAGAATGGTAAATAATATTATACTAAAAATAAAAAGGCAAAAATATTTATATTGGTTCAAAAAAGAGATGTCCATAGTCCAGTCTACAAACCCCCTTCTTTATGAGTATGTTCATTTTCACTATGCCAATCCATTTTCAAGGGGATTCATGTCTTTTGATGGGAATTAATTACTAAGTACAATCATATGATACATGTAAGAATGATATAAGAGAGTTAATCATCAATCTACCATGGGCATATAAACTACTATCTTCAGGCTCATTTACCAGTAAACTGTTACAATCAAAGAAGATAATAAAAAAACTACATGATTAGAAAACTGATGTAAAATAAAACTAAAATTACATATTAATGTCAACGAGATTTGATAAGAAAACAAAAAAAATCATATTGATTTCATTCTAAAACACCAATGCATATGCTTTATATACCACAACTATATATTGTCTAGATTTTATTCTTCTTTTACAAAATAGGATATTAGGGAAGATATTTTATATAGGGGCCCTATTTTTTCCTGGTAATACTCCGTAATATTTCTACAAATGTTTCCAGAGCTAGTGATTGAGACGACATGCAATTCTAAGGCCTAGAATGCCTGAAATAAATTATACAAAAATAGTATGCTTTTTTGTACTATTCACAAAGAGAAAATGGGATATCTCATAAACAGTTGATCAGATTATCAATCTGAGAACATGGTTGGGTCCAAAATGTTGTGATACCCTAGGTGAGACATAAATAATGTTAGCGCATGATATTTTCTCTCCCCGCTTGAAAAACGGTAAGTAAATGGATAAATTAATTTATTAATTGATTCATCCAAAAGCTCAAAACCCTAATAACACTCAAACACTAACATTGATCGGCAATTTGAGTCCACAATTGATATTAGAGCATTTTTTTTACCCTAACAGAGGTATAAACATTATCAGTGTAGGGAGGCTATCAGAAAAGTCTCTCAGGGAAAAAATAATCATTTTGGAATGACCTTTTAATGATTTTTGTCCCTAGAGTTCTTTTCGAATAACATTTAAACGAAATCTTGAAATAGAAATCTATGACTTATGTTTAATTCTAAATGGGATGTTTTTCTATGGTGTGATATAAAATGAGAGGGTGTGATAGTTTTGGATTCTGTGCTATGTGAGTTTTTTTATAAATAGAAAAATAGGAGTTTGGAGTTAGGGTTCTCCCTTCACTATTCTCTTTTTCTATCTCCCACTCTCTCTCAATTGTTCTTCAGCATTCTTTGGTGTTCTCCATTGAAATGAGGTGAGAACTCCACTAGAACCTCCACAGATCAAAGGAGTAGATTCTTGGACATGCCTCTAATGACGCACAACCGGTTCTAGGTAGAATTTATGTTCATTTTTTCACCATCGTCAGTTTCTTGTGTTTTTTGGATTTTTTTTTAAAATTTAATAATTTTAGAATTCAAACAATGGTGGAAGGAACATGGACATCATTTGATCCCCATTCTAAATCTCGTTCTTGAGCATTCTTCATCCAAAATTTTGAACACACAAAATCATTGATGGATAGACGAGCAAGTGTCGGCGGTGTGAAGGCCTCACCTAGAGGACCCCGAATCCAGCCTCAGAATTGAAATCGGACCTCCGATGAGGTCTCAGAGGTCTATGGAAGGGACCACCGAAGTTGGTACGTGGCGTCGCAGTGGAAGAGTGGAGGTGCAGTGTAATCGGGGGAGTGGCACAGAGGTGTGGACGACGTTCGGGTGTGGCCGGTGGATAAATCTCAAGAGTGGCATCACGAGACTTTGTCGAGGCCGCAATT